>JARSSU010003404.1:0-17349 GCA_029619165.1 Eurosta solidaginis | reverse complement strand
ATTTTGGATACATACATATTGTTACGAATATTAGCAAAACTAAGGAGTGCTGCCACCTCTAAGCCGATGCTAAGCAGTGACGTGAATTCACATCCATAGATCAATCATTATGTATCTACATAAACGAAGCAATAATTGCGTCTACACATATGAACCATGTACGTATACGAGCAGCGGAGAGTCAATGCACAAACACATGCATATATCTGAGATACTCCTATAAGTATGCAATGAGAAAAACTATAAAATTGTGCAATTTTAGTTAGAGCTGAGAAGTTTGAGAGCTGCTGGACTAGTAGATTCTGGAAGCGCCTAGAAGATGCGAAGGTTGAAATCAAAGAGTATAAAAGGCGGCAATTATAGAAGCGCTGGAATTCAGTTTGATTTGAGATTTCGATTAAGACGCTATCTAGCGAGCAAGAGCAGTATTATTTTGAATAGTAGAGTTTCATTTGAGCTATCAATCAGTTTGGTTATTAAGCAAGCTATTCGTTGCACAGTTTAGACAGGATGCCTAACTTTTCCGCACCTGATTGCGATCCCCCCAATGCAACTCTGCAAATCGATACTCGATACTCGACTTAATTTATAACCACACACACCATCACCCTCATGCATGTACATGCACGTGTATGTGTGCTTTTTGTCAGCACTCATGCATATGCATGTCGGGGTTGATGTGTGGGTGCCTTTCCCCTCCAAAATGGAGGATTTTGCGGGTCAACGGTTGTAGCTTGATATACAACCGGCCTCTTGGATTCAACCGCCGTACCATACGCATCTGCCGCCAGCGATCTCTGCAGTTCTGATCACAATAAATTCAGGTAATATTGTACCCAAATTATTTTACTTTTATCTAATAAAGTTCACCCATTATAACGAGGAAAATCCTCTTGTGTTTTCTTTTATTTCATTGGAGTGAACAGCCACACGAGACCGACCCTTGTGCGCCTACCCACTGCCGGTTTACGACGCACTCATGCCGAACATTGAGTGTTATTGGGAATTACTTTAATAAAGGCCATTTTACATTATTACATATTGGAGTTATTTATTCAACAGTTTAGTGATTCGAACTTAGCAAAAAGGGCAAATAAGAGAATTGCAAGTAAATTCGTTACAATATATATATACTTAATTGTCGCTGCTGCTATAAGATGGCTGCCGCTGATGTCATCAATATTACTGCTGCCGAAGTCGCTGCCGGTGTTGTTGCTGCTGCTGATGTTGCTGCTGGCGGTGGTACAGTTGCTGATCCCGTTTTTATTTTTCCATTAGGTATTGTTGTATTAATAGCTTTGAAAAGATTTTTTATCTCCGCTTTTTATTAAAAATTGTCTTTAATTAGAAAAACTTTTTTATCTCTTCATAGTATTATAATTTGTGAAAATTGTTAAACAATTTTTTTATCTCCGCATAGTATTATTAGATTTTGAAAATTATTTTGAATTAAAATTATTATCTTTACTTACTTACTTAATTGGCACTTAACCGTCTAAACGGTTATTATTATCTCCGCATAGTATTATTATAGTTCTTGTAGAAAACCGCATTTGTTAGAAAAAATTTTTTATTATCTCTGCATATTATTATTACTTTTTTAAAAATTTTCTATAATTAGGCTTATTACCTCCGTATAGTATTATTAGAGTTCTTGTAGAAAATCACATTTAATTAGAAAACATTTTTATTATTATATCTGATTAGAATTATTAGCGTTGTTGTAGAAACGCTTGATTGAAAAATTTTTATTATCACTGCGTAGTATTATTAGGTTTTTTGACACTAATTGAATTTGGTTAGAAAAAATTGTATCTTATTATTGAATTATTATATCTGCACTGATTATTTCAATTAATTTAGCTTTAAAACTGGTTTTTATTGAAAATTTTAAGTCTTTTATTATAACAATTGTGTTTATGTCACAAGCACAGGTTTTATTGGAAAAAAAGTCTTTTTATTATCTTTAAACCACACGCACTCACCGCCGTTATACCAATGCCGCATGCCGCTGCTGTGCTACCGCTGGAAACCGTCACGGTCGCCATATCGTGAACGTACAATGGCTACGCCAGCCGTTCATCAACTCACCCAGGTTAGCTGCTATGCCGTGGAGGGCGCCCGCCTCCAGATGGTTGCCATTATTATGCCTCAGTGAAGTTTCTTGGCGGTCTCGTGCGCCAAATACCCATTTAAATAAAAAAAAGTCGAGTTTACTTAATTGTCAAATTTTAATTTACTTCGCTTTTTATTAAATTTCACGGGAGAGACGTCTGCGTTTGTCGGTGTCAAAAATTACAATCGTGGCGGTGCAATGTGAAAATGTCGAGCACACTTGCCAATCGTCATTTTCATATTGCACCCCACATATGCATCTTATTCTTTCTGCCTAACAGCCTTACAATGGCTGAATACTTATTTATATATATATTTCCTATTCTTCTTAGTATTCACAATGACATGTTAGTAATGAAAGTTATAGTGCTGCCATATGTGTCATTGAAAAGATGACTTGGCTCATTTTACCATTACAGGTGTGACCGATCACAAATTGTCATCAATATCCTCTAACGCGAGTCCATTAAAACTTGCTGTTTCAACAGGATGGACCATAATGAGAGGGGTGATAGAGGTGTTGGTTCCATATTACAATTGAAGAGATGGTTGGTGTCATGTGGGGACACAATGCAAGCAGGACATAGATTTCGTATAATGGGGTTGATTCTGGATAGGTAAGAGTTTAACCTGTTACAGTATCCAGATCGAAGTTGAGCTAGAGTGACTCGCGTTTCCCTAGGGAGTGTGCATTCCTCTTCTGCAAGTTTAGGGTATTCTTCTTTGAGTACGGGATTCACCGGGCAATTCCTGACATAGAGATCCGACGCCTGTTTGTGGAGTTCACTGAGGACCTGCTTGTGTTTTTTGGCTTCATACGGCTGTGTTCTCAGGTGCCGTATTTCCTCATAATGCTTACGGAGATGACTCCTTAAGCTGCTGGGCGGTGTTGGCTCATCAATCAGATGTCTGTTGGGATGCCCAGGTTTCTGGCTATTCAACAGGAACTGTTTGATGGGGAGTATTCTCGCCTCATAATGTAGATGGTGTTCTGGGGACATAAGAAGACGACCCGTGGCGGTTCTGAGGGCAGTATTTTAGCAGGCCTCTAGCTTCTTCCAGTGAGTGGTGTTTAGGCTTGACGACCATATCGGGGACTAGTAGCATGCAATCGGCTGGCCAATTCCCCAAGTAATGCCAGCAAGAGATTTGAAGATTTTATTACGGCTCTGGATTTTCGGAACAATTGCGGCTGCATGCTCACCAAAATGTAGATCCTGATCGAACGTCACACCCAAGATTTTGGGGTGTAAGACAGTCGGTAGCGTAGTGTCACTAAAATGACAGTCCTTGGTCGGGAAAATCCCGAGTCGCTCCGGTACGTAGAACCGACTGCCTTGGGAAGCGCGTTGCAGTGGTTTGAAGATTTTTATGAATTTTTGTGCATTGTAGGCAATTTCGGATGCATTTGTATTGAAGCAGAGACTGTGTTCGAAACGTCACAACCAAAATTTTTTGGGGTTCCACAGTAGTAACGTTGTGCCATCGAAGTGGATGTTCAGTTGTTGTGTTATGTGCAAGGGTCCACGTCGTGAACAATATGGCCGTATGTACACTAAATCAGTGTCAAGTACTGTGATGTGAAAAATTTGCAGAGACAAGGATTTAATGTTTATATTGCAGCATAGTTTTCTTTTGTTGATTCCAATCTGCATTCCCAGACCCATGAAGCTGCCGGACTAAACTAAGTTCCTCCTCTATGCCGGGAAACGAACCTCCCTCCGTTGTTGTCCTTCAGGAACGAGGGATATGTTTCCTATATTTCGGGACGAGGTTGGCAGAGGTATGATGACTTTCACACCGTTATGATGGCTTTCACACCAAAATGATTACACTCCGACGATTCAGAACTCGGGGGTTCTCATAAAAAAATATTTTCCCGGGCGCAAGAAAACCTCACTACGCCTCTGCATATAATAGAACGAAGGGAATATTCCAATATGTTTACTTTTGATCATCAAGAACTGAAAATCATTACAATCACTTTTTGGGAATCATTTGGGAATAACATTAATTATTAAACTTTAAGTTTATGTAAAAATTAACAAAAAGAATAATCAAAAAAACACCACTGCATATAATAGAACGAAAGGAATATTCAAATATGTTTACTTTTGATTATCAAGAACTAAAATCATTTACAATCACTTTTTGGAATCATTTGGGAATAACATTAGTTATTAAACTTTAAGTTTATGTAAAAATTAACGAAAAGAATAATCAAAAAACACTACTTTATATTAACTATCCTCAAATCGCCAAATACTGGAAGGGGCATCAGGGCGTGCACAATGTTGGTAAAGCGGGTTAGGAGAGGGCGAGAGGGTGGAAACTACAGTGGCACGACAGTGAGAGTGTGGGTGTAGTAGAAAAAGAAGCTCCATAGGATTTCATGATAGGAGGGGAGATATGTCTACGTTTTACATATTTACAGATTTTAAGGGCTCTTAAAATATTAATATAAATAAATATATATAGTATTTTTATTTTCCGTCTACCAGTGAGTTTTTATAGCTCCTGCTCACGTTCAATTCTCACGGGAATGCTCTGGATCATTGAGAGACTTGAGAAGCTGATGTCGTGAAATTTTCGCACACGTGAAATGTGATAGGCAGATGTCGCCGCCGTTTTTCATTTAACTCATACGGCGAAAGGTTAAGCAGCGACATCTATTTTTGAAAATTAGGTTTATTAAGGGCAGCGTTGCCAAACTAAAAAGAAGTAATTAACAAATTATCTGGCTCTCAAATTGAACCAGACTTCTATCTGGATTTATGTGGCTCAAATCGTTGTTGTTGCATTTACATGCAAAATTATTTATCTGGCTCAGGATTTTGCCACCGGATGATGGCAATTGCCTTTTATGCCAATTACGAAACAAAAAAACGTCCCAAAAACGTTTTTGATTTTAGGTCAAAGCGGCAACCGGCATCATAGCGGCCGTATTGCATAGGCAGTATATTACCCACTATCTATATATTAATACGCTAACAAAATTTCCATACAATCAATTGACAGGCTGTTTCACATATTTAGCATACGTAAAATCATATAAAAGTTATATGAATCGATTCGTATTGATCAGCCGCAGTGCATATTTTTTATTAACAAATATTACTCTATTTGTTCATAATTAATAGAAAAAGTTTTTTGTAAATTCGAAAATCTGTGCAACTATCGAAATTGCATCTGTAGGACGCATTATGTTCACAAACCCCCCTTAGTACATAGCTCCAAATTCTCAATTGTCGCGTTGCTCAAATTTTCATCTCTACATATGTATATATTTGTACACGCCAAACGGTGAGAGAACTACTGCTTCGCTCATTTTCTGTTGAAATAAAATATTGTTTCCCATTGTTGCCAATTACCTATATTGGTCTGTACCAAAATCCTTAAAGAATTGTTCTAAAATAATTGTTAGTGCACAAAAAAACTTTAAGGAGAAGTAATAACTTAACTGTCCTATTCTTTTGAACAAATTTTACTTACACGTAAAAGCATAGGTCTTTATTTAACAGATTCTTTGTTTTTCATTTTAGGTACTTTAAAAAAATGAAATCAGAAATAATGAGTCAACTTTTGTTCAAACTCACTAAATTTATTTATTTATAACAATTAATTGCAAATTTGACCCAAATGTTTTTTGCATTTCCAGATTTTATGCTCATTTTAGATATAGCACGTCTTATAGTGAACAAAAAATAAATAAATTTGCTACAAAGATATTACATTAAAATTTGTATATTGTCTTTTATGCTAATTTATTTTAATACTTCTTATTTTATTTTATTATATTATCTTTTATCACGTTGTATATTAAATTTGCTACAAAGATATTACATTTAAATTTGTATATTGTCTTGTATGCTAATTTATTTTGATATTTCTTGTTTTATTTTATTATATTATCTTTTATTTCAACTTAGTTTATTATTATTTAAATGCAACTTTCACGTTGTATATTAAACGAAAAAAAACGACCCAAAAACGTTTCCGATTTAGGTCGAAATATTGCATAGGCCGTATTGTTATTGTTTTTATATATATATTAATACGCTAACAAAATTTCCATACAATCAGTTGACAGACTGTTTCGCATACTTAGCATACGTAAAATATATAATAGTTATATGAATCGATTCGTATTGATCAGCCGCAGTGCATAGGCCTATTTTTGTTAACAAATAGTACTCTATTTGTTTATAATTAATAGAAAAATTTTTTTGTAAATTCGAAAATCTGTGCAACTATCGAAATTGCCATTTGTAGGACGCATTATGTTCACAAACACCCCTGAGTACATAGCTCCAAATTCTCAATTGTCGCGTTACTCAAATGTTTCATCTCTACATATGTATATATTTGTACATGCCAAACGGTGAGAGAACTACTGCTTCGCTTATTTTCAGTTCAAATAAAATATTGTTTCCCATTGTTGTCAATTACCTATATTGGTCTGTACCAAAATCATTAAAAAATTGTTCTAAAATAATTGCTAGCGCACAAAAAAACTTCAAAGAGAAGTGACAACTTGACCGGCATATTTTTTGGACAAATTTTACTTACACGTAAAAGCATAGGTCTTTATTTCACAGATTCTTTGTTTTTCATTTTAGTTGCTTTAAAAAAAGTGAAATCAGAAATAATGAGTCCACTTTTGTTCAAACTCACTAAATTTATTTATTTATAACAATTATTTGCAAATTTGACCCAAATGTTTTTGCATTTCCAGATTTTATGCTCATTTAAATATAACACGCCTTATAGTGAACAAAAAATAAATAAATTTGCTACAAAGATATTACATTAAAATTTGTATATTGTCTTTTATGCTAATTTATTTTATATTTCTATTTTATTTTATTATATTATCTTATATTTCAACTTAATTTATTATTATTTAATTGCAATTTGATTGAATCGGAAAATTTCACGATGTATATTAAACGAAAAAAACGACCCAAAAACGTTTTAGATTTTAGGTCGAATATTGCATAGGCAGTATATTACCCACTATCTATATATTAATACGCTAACAAAATTTCCATACAATCAATTAACAGGCTGTTTCGCATACTTAGCATACGTAAAATCATATAAAAGTTATATGTATCGATTCGTATTGATCAGCCGCATTGCATAGGCCTATTTTTGTTAACAATATTACTCTATTTGTTTATAATATTAATATAATATTATTAATTAATAGAAAAAGTTTTTTGTAAATTCGAAAATCTGTGCAACTATCGAAATTGCCATTTGTAGGACGCATTATGTTCACAAACACCCCTGAGTACATAGCTCCAAGTTCTCAATTGTCCGGTTGCTCAAATGTTTCATCTCTATATATGTATATATTTGTACACGCCTAACGGTGAGAGAACTACCGCTTCACTCATTTTCTGTTAGTAACATTGAATACGCTAAGATAACGGAATAAAACTTCGTTTCAAATAATTGTCTGGCAAAATCAAACGAAAGACTAGACAAAGCGTAACAAAATAGAAGTGGTACAAAAAGCATATGGCGGCAGCGATCAGGCATCACAGACAAATATTTAGGGAAAATACGAAGCGCGTGTGATTAGTTGAGTGCGGAAAAGTGGAAAAAATATAAATTCAGACCCCCATTTCCATTTAGCACGTCTGAAAAGTTTAAAATAGCAATGTATTCAGTGAATATTATTCAGTTGTAGTAACTAATTATGCCATGGATCAAATACATAATTGCCACGGTTTTGAAATAATTTTCTGACGAATCTTGCATGTAATTAGCGTTCCCCTTTAGCACTTAAGGCTAATTTGGGATTCAGTGCGCGACCGCCGGGGAGAATGTTAACGCCACGCGCCACCACCACCAATAGCGCCAACACCGCGCGCTACCACCATTAATCGCACGCAACCAAAAAATAGGCGGTCATGACCACAACATCGCACGTCCAAAACCGCGTGTTACAACCACCAGCGCTAATACCACCAACAGCGCCAAAATCGCGCGCCACAACCGCACAACCACGATGGCTAATACTAAAAATAGCGCCAATTACGAGCGCAACCACCACCAACCACGAGCGCAACAGCCACCACATCAGCGGCGCCAACCAAACGCGCAACCACCACTGGCAGCGCCAACCACGCGCAAAAACAACCATCCATCTACAACAACACCAGCTACAACAACAATAGCAGGGCCGCCGCACATAGGCCTGCTGCAACACCACCAGCCTTAGTAACAACAACAGCAGGGCCGCCGAACTTAGGCCTGCTGCAACACCACCAGCCTTAGTTCCAATAACAGCAGGGCTGCTGCAAAACCAGCTACAACAACAACGACGTTCGAAACATGGTGAGTTCGTTCCATAATACGGACAAACTAAGAATGTGAAAATTTATTAGTTTTTTTTATTTATAAGCGCCTAAATAATTGTATACGGCCTTCTTTATAAAAACATGTATTTAAATAGCGATGCATAAATATTACATTTATATTCCCCTCAACACTTGCAGCAGACCGCAACACAGTAAAAAAAACAAGCAATTTTTTTATCCGCTTATGTGATATAAGAGGACTATTTACCTTTCCCAGCCTGTCATAGTAAAGCTTGTTTCCAATAGATTTAGAAATTCAAAGCCATTAGCATGAACTCTGTTCCGCTGAGTTCATTAATTATGCTGTAAAACTGGTAGGGATTAGCAGATTTCAAGACCGTATCGACAATTTGATACAAGGTGAAAGGAGATTTTGTTGAAGCCGAACAACATCATCAGGGAGCGGTTGGTTATATTTACTGCACTTTATGCTGCTTCAAGTTAATTTTGTTGCTATAGGTAATCTTTTAAGAATCTCCTCCATTATTACCCTTTAAGAAATTTAAGAATATGCCTTACATTCTGCCTGCACCGACAAGTGCTTCCGGTTTAGCTGGAAGATTCGCCAAAACTTACCTCAGGTATTGTCAACGCATAACTCTGAACAGTTGGACAAATATTTTTGTTTTGCTTCCGAATCTGAGCCATTGAATCTTTTAAGGCCGCGACACAATGACATTTTTCATAAAGATGCGCTTAACACAAGCTTATGCATTCCAATAACATCGCCACAATCAACCAAGATGTTGCGTTTGTAAATATGAAAGAACTTCAGACTTGGAAATTGAAGTTTATTTCGCCTTGCCCATTCACATACAAAATTTCGCGAAGCACTCTTATAAACATTCTCACTATACAAGAAAAATACTTGCTAACATAGTTTGTGTCGTATTCGATTGTTATATTGCAGTTTTTACTTGCGAAAAATGTTAGAAAATTTACCAACCAGTGGGAAGAATAATTTCACTTGCAAAGTGTGTCAACACCCTAAACAAAACAAATGTCACATTCTTCTTCTACCGTTCGCCATAAAAATGCGTGTAATCTACTCATAATGCATAAGCTTGTGTTAAACTCATCTATGTATATGAAAAAGTGCTTATGTGTGTGGCCTATTAGAATGTACGTTATTTTCTCCCAGCATAGGGATAAATGTAATAATAAAGCTGGTGACCGAGTAAGCAATAATATTCAGTAGTAATATTGTATACGAAAAGACCAATAATAATACTTTATTTTTTTATTTTATGCCTCATAAAGGTATAATCAAGGGTTGCAAGTAGAACGGATTAGTTAGTTTTAGTGAACTTTTGTGCTGCAACGGCAAAAATATATATCAATTCAAGTAAATTAACCTAAAATAAAATAAAATTGATTTAAATAGAACTACGATACACGGAATTAAGCTAAATAAAATAAAGGCACTTCCAATTAAATTAGCTAAATCTTCAGAAAATCATAGATTACAATAGAGTCAAGTAAAATAAGATAAGCTAAGGTAGTATCTATAGGATAAAATTAGAAAATAATAAATATATCTTACTACATACTACATATTTGGTAATACGTGAAATTGAAAATTTTCGTTTTTGCCGTAGGGTTCCCTTATCATATTTTTGAATAAGCCTTATTATAGGCTTAGTTGTTTTGCATTTATTGCCATGCCTACACACAGTTGTGGCAATCAATTACGATTATATCAGAACAATTGTCTTACGAAATCAATATCAAAACAGACTAATCAATTCAAAAGGTTACACCTTTTTTGTCCTTTTTTCTGATTAAGCCTTTTTATTCACTAATGAGACGTGAAGAAGATATAGAATCAACTATCAAAGATGAGGGAGTTTTTTTTTGATGTTGATTTTATAAGATTGAACATGCGTTAGTATAAATCTAATTAATTTTGGTCCTTTTTTTGCGTTTAGTTTTTTTTGAAGTTTTTTTTTGAATTTTGAATTTGAATGTTGTAACGGTCTGTCCGTAGCATCCAGTTCTGCCGGACGTTGTTTTAGTTTGAATTTGAGCGTTTTGAATTAGTTCTGCGCTTTTTGTTAGTTTTTTTAAAGGCATGATATGACCTTTTTTCTGTTTATGACGCAGGACAGCAAGGTTGGCAAGAACCCCGCCCAGCCGACATGACTAGCCACTGTGCACCACCAGATCATGCCAACTGCCTTCCTTGCTGATCCATTGTAGATGCGCCTCCATAACAGCTGTAGCCAAGATTTTGGTAATTTTGTCCATTTTTCACTGAGGTGAATGTGTGCACACCCCCCACAAAATTTTCCACAACTTCATTAACCCTTAAATAATTTTCAATTTACCTCCATGGATTTCTTACGAAAAAAATTGCTGTTATTAAAATGAAGACGAACAATAGCACTTCACCTAGCAGATAGTTTAGAAAAGTGTTGGATCTTTGAATCAAAGCAATTTTCGTTAATTGTAGACGATACAAGCGGCCAAACAGAAAATCTTGTTATGGTCGCTAGATATTACGATCGGTTATCGAACACTTTTCGTGAGGTTTTTTTGTTACTATTTGAACTTAAAAAAAGTTGTTGCAAATGCACATGCACCTCAAACAAATGTGACGGAGTCTGCCTCTGGTGAAGTCATTCTTGAATTGAAAACTAAATCAAAGCATGAGATTAATTTGTTTTATATTAAGTGCACTTGCCACTCCCTTAATTTATGTTCAAGTTTTGCGTGCAAGCATACCGATGGCTATTTATAGTTAGTGAAACAATGTAAGAACACAAGGCCCAAAGCAAATTAATGAGTTTAAGGAATTCCAATACTACTGTAGTGTTAAGCCACGTAAGAGACTAGGCATTAATTTAACTCGTTGGCTCACTCTAGTAAATGTCTTCTGCGTACGCCTCACACTGCCATGCGGCTATATTTTCTATCTTTGTGTCTGGAAGTTAATGGCGTTTCTGCTATACAGTTGTCAAATTCAATATCAGTTACAGAATTAAAAATTTATTTATATTTCCGGCCTGTACTAAAGAGTTCAATCAGAAAACGTTTGTCTGCCGATATTATACCATCAATATGAAGCACACTTTCAGTAATTTTAGGTTCAATGATTATATCAAAATATTGGATATTTGAAAAATTTCAATGTACATCATTTAGAATACTAATTATCTTAACCTACGGAATATTTTTATTGGAAGTAAGGTAGAAATATTTTTTGAAAGCCATAACTTTACAAATTATCAACGTAGATCTTTCATAAACGCTTTGTGCCAAATTATTCCCCTTGGAGAGTACAATCCCAGAAACTTTTATAATAACATTGTTGACTCATTTCTCGTACCTAGTTAAATGTGTGATCAAAATTATATTACTACAAAAAATTTGGAGCACACCCATCTATTGGAAACAATTTTTTTACCTTTTAGGACTGATTTTATGATAAAGTTGATAGAACCGAGCTCTGGAGAAATTTAGTTTAAAAATAAGACTTTAATGTAAATAAAAACTTGGCTTGTCACACGGGCTTTCCCCTAAGGGCTTTCGTTAAAACATTTTTGTTAAAACGAAACTGTGTGTGACATTGAACTTTGCCACAAACTGAAATTAAAGGTTGTACAAAGAATTCGACAAATTTTGAATTGCCGAATTGTTTGTAAACGAATTAAAGAATACAAAAATGTGGTCCATTTCTTTGAGATTTGGCCCTTTTTTTCGATGAATTTTGGTCCCAAATAAAACATAGTGTGGTAATCGTGGTCGTAAGCACTGCGAACGACTGAGAATTGAAGACGTATGTATGATTTGTTTTGAAAAAGCTCCCTTTTCGATTGTTTTTGGGATTTGCTCTTTCTCTTAATTTGAGATAAGCATCACGATTTGGACAAGACACGTCAGTTGATTTATGGCTGCCATTGCAGTTTGCCCAGCGTTCAATATTTGGAGTGAGACGTTTTATGCTTTCCAGGGCAGTGTGAACAGTTTGATTTAACATTACAGTTCTTCTCTCTGTGACCAAACATTTGACAGTTTCGGCATTGAACTGGTTTATTCTTCAGTTGTCTCTGAAAATGCCATTTAACTATTGTACAGAAGAGAAATTTGACTTTTGTCCGAAGCTCACTGAGCTTAACGGAACCATTCTCGAAGCTAATGACATAAATAGTATCAGTGCAATTGTTGTAAACTCTTGTGACGGCCTTTACTTCTTGACATTTAAGACCACGTGAAATGAGTTCGAATTTAATGTCGTCACTTGGTCTGCTGTCGCCACCACTGGGAATCACTTTAAAGGGGCGCTTTTCTTTTTGAACATGGGAAAAAATTGGAATTCTTCTGCTTTAAGCATATCCCTGGTCAGGTTATATACTTCAATTGATTTTCAGTCCAAAGGAGATTTTCTTACCAACATAGTTCGTAATTATTTTTTCTTCAAGCAGTTTAAGAACTGTTGCACTATTTTAAGTTGACACTTTTATTGGTGGCACAAATACTCTTTTCTTTTCAATGATGTTTTCAGCTTGTGAATCCAGATCAATATCTTGACTTAATCATCTATCATTTGTAGAGGAGCCCAGTCGTTATGTCTGGGTGGGGTATCTTTTGCCATGGCTTTCCGCGTTTACGATGAAGACCCGTGGTCTTCATCACACGAATCGACACCGCGTTTAGGAATTTTATTTCACTATATATAGGTATAGAATAATTTGTACTTTTAAATTGGTATGCACTGCGCATACAGTTTATTTTATTGTAAGCTTATATTAAAGCACGTTGAATCAAACCAAATGATAACAGAGAGCGAAATAACCTCGTCAACGATGTCACCATAGAGGCTGTCACAGACGATATTTTATGGTAGATATGGTCAAATATATTCATGAAATGGAGAGTTTACAAATTTAATATAAATTAAATTCGTACATAGATATCAATTGGAATCCAACACGAACGCGTAGCGAGCACGAAAGCAAAATCAATTATTTATTTAGTTTGATTTCAATGCTTGAACGATGAACACGTGTCACACGCACTCTTTGGTACTCTGTTTTAAGCGCGCGTGCGACACTTCCTCACAGTACGACCATCGAAATCAAACTAAAAGAGCTGTCGTTGATTTTCACGAAGTAGCCATTGTGCTATCGCTTATCGTATACATATATGCATAGCGGAATGATACAAGGTGGCAGCATGGTGACATACCTACAAACATAAATAAAAATTCCATGTACTTTGTTTTTGTAAATTCGATGGAAAAATGTCAAAATTGGACGGCACCGGGAAGTTGATGTATCAAATCAAATAAAAAAAAGGGTATAATCAGCTGTTCCATGCAGCCACCTTGTATCGTTGCACCATGCATATATGGTCGCTTACAAGCCAACCTAATAAAAACCGCACGCAAACACCGGCGGTTTTTACCCTAACCCGAAAAAAACATACGTTGCGATAATGTAAAGCATGTATGCAAACGTCAAATCTAAATGTCACGCCTGAACAAAAATTGAAATCGAGTTAGGTTTTCACGCAGCAAATTCAATTGAGTTGCTCTCATACAAGTTGTATGTGCATGAGACATTTTTGACAGAAAATGACTTGCGTGCGTTTATATTAGGTTGGCTTGTTAGCAGGTGCTAAGCTCACGCCCACCCGGATCATAAAGTTAAAGTAAAGCGAAGTAAAGTTAAAATAAAGTGAAAGTTAAGTAAGTAAAGTGAAAGTAAAGTTAAAGTTAAAGTTAAGTTAAGTTAAAGTTAAAGTTAAAGTTAAAGTTGAAGTTAAAGTTAAAGTTAAAGTTAAAGTTAAAGTTAAAGTTAAAGTTAAAGTTGAAGTTAAAGTTAAAGTTAAAGTAAAGATAAAGATAAAGTTAAAGTCAAGTTAAGTTACAGTTAACGTTAAAGTCAAAGTTTAAGTTAAAGTGAAAGTTAAAGTAATTTAAAGTTAAAGGAAAGTAAAAGTAAAGTTAAAATAAAATAAGTGAAAGTCAAAGTTAAGTTAAAGTTAAAGTTAAGGTTAAGTAAAGTTAAAGTTAAAGTTAAAATTAAAGTTAAGTAAGTCAAAGTTGAAAGTTAAAGTTAAGGTTAGGTTAAGTTTAAAGTTAGAGTGTTAAAGTAGCGTTAAAGTTAAGTTAAAAGTTTGAAGTTAAGTTAAAGTTAAAGTTAAAGTTAAAGTGTTAAAGTTAAAGTTAATGTTAACGTAAAGATGTTAAAAAAGTTAAGTTAATAAATAAAGTTAAAGTTAAAGTTTGAATTAAAGTTAAAGTTAAAGTTAAGTTTAAAGTTAAGGTTAAAGTTAAGGTGTTAAGTTAAATTTAAAGTTAAAGTTAGAGTTAAAGTTTAAAGGGTCAAAGTTTAAGTTAAAAGTTAAACTTTTTATTTATTTATTTTTTTTTTTTTTTTTTTTTTTTTTGTATTTTTGTGTTTAGAGTGGGAAGGGAGGAAATGCTTTATTGCTGTTATTAATATAAATATGCTTTATGCTACTGAACTGACCAAAAAACTAACACAGGGATATTTAAAGAAAAAAGAAGAAAAAAAGGCCTCAAACCTACCTCCGACTCACTGCGAGATAGACCTCTCACCAGAGTGGTAGGACTTTCTACTAATTCTTAGGGAATACTTTTTAGGACTTCCTTGTTTTAACCTCATCTATTTTCCTCTCTTCCTCCTCTGACTGGGTACCCTAATCCCTTCTCTCTCTTTGCCATGAGGCCTAATACCCCTACCGCAACAAAACCCACTAAAACCTACCTCCCATTCCACCTCTACCCGCCCCGCCGCGAAAAGCCACCGTTACCGGCCCGTACCCTGGGAACCCTACCGCGTTTAGCATTACTTCGGGTAACGGTGCACGCTACGTGGAGCTCATAAACTAATAACTAAAAATTGAAAAACTAAAACTCTACTAATGATATGGCTACTGGCTACTAAACTGCTACTACTCTCATCATACACTCTCCCCACAACTCTTTATAAGTACTAAAATCTCCCCACTATCACTTCTGGCTACTTCTTCAACGCTAATGGGCTAGGCATCCGTCCTTCCTTGTTTTACCCTGCCTGGTAAGTATATGCCCAATGCCTTCACATAATGTGCTGACCGACCCCGTATCCCCACCCCATCTCTCTTTGGCTGGCTGTCTTCTTCTCTGCTGGGCTCTGTGGGTCCTCCTTTCGACAAAGGTCATTTTATTAATGACAAAAAACTTGGAACTTAGAAAACACCATGCCCGGGGCTAAGGGTTCGCCAAAGGTGGGCTCTTCTGCTCTTTCCTTCTCTAACCTCCCCCCTACCCTCCTTCGCTGAATGGGAGAAGTGCCTGCATTCGAAGAAGGTGTGGCGTACATCGGTCTATTTTTTCCCACAGTACAGGCAGCTTGGGCTAATCAACCTTAAACCATGTCTGATGTAGGGTATTTGCGGAAGTAACAGTGTCCCGGTCCCGCGTCCCGTTAGAAACCTGTTGTGTCAGGTAAGAGAGTCTACCTCAAGCGGGAGGGTCCGTGCGGTCGCGCTTCAACCCATGGATTCAGTTCAACCCCCAGGGATTAGTTCCCTAGTCCACTTTCCTACCATGCTGTTGCTCCCACAAGCTTCGCACTGATCCTTTGCCAGCCGCGCGTCTGTGGCGTCCAGCGGTCCGGGAAGGATCGATTCTTATTTCTTCTTTCCTCTTCCCCTCCGACCATTCTGTCTTCTTCCTTCTCCCTAGTTCTTCTTCTCTTCTTTCCTCACCGCTGCCCCCTCTCCTTCTTCTGTCTCGATTCCTGTCTTCTTTTCTTCTTCTTCTCGCGCCGTGCGTGGCAACAGATCTCTACTTGCCTGCGATCCGTTGTCCCATAATGATTGTTTTTTTTTTTCCTTTCCTCACGAGAAAGATTTTCGGTATGGTTCCCTAGCAACGACCCGGGCAGCTTCCGCTGATACCGGTGCGATAGCCGGAAGATTATTCGCGCGCCCCTCTGGTTGGACCGAGGTGAGGGCGACTCGGTTTCTTCCGGTATTTTCATTGCGTTCGCCCAGATTTTCGCACGCATATAAGAGTATAGAATCCGAGTCTGATGTCAAGCAACTTCCTTGTGTATGGCTTTGGCCCCTGTGTTATGCATTAATCTACCCAACTGCGCCATTATGCGCGCAGGATCTCTCATCCCCTCGCTCCCCTCCAGCCTCTCCGCAGGCCACTCGTATGTGTCCGAGAAGTTGAGTTGCTGTCTAACTTCACCCCAGGATATTTCGTTTGAGCGAGTGTTTCTATTGCTGGTCGCCTAACTCATTTTCCGTGTGGTGGGGATACGTCTCTTTGTGAGGATTGACGATCTCCTTTTTGCTGTTGCTGACTGGTATACTGTTGCTAATCGATCCACCTATTTATTACGCATGACTGGTTTATTTAGGCTGTGCCAGCTCGCATGCTTTGGTGCTGTTATCACAGCTGGCCACTCGTCTGCAAAGTGCAACAAGGAAGGTGTTTCTGTGTTTTTTATTTCGAAGAAGACTGTCGTAGGTTATATTCCAGAGATGGGGACTTAGTTACCGACCCTGGGCTGCTCCACCTGGTTATTTTTACCTTTTTTTGAGATTGATTTTCATATATTAGATACCTATCTTCTCTTAGGGTAGTCCCTTAAATATTTCTAACAATTTTATTGCGGTACTTTGAAAGTGCTTTCCCTTCCTTCCCCTTACTCTGTCCCTCTTTAATTCTATTGCCTCAAGCATGTCCTCCCCCCTAGCTGGGTTAAAAAGGCCGCGGTTTGCGGAGTTTTTTTTATGATGTAACCCAGCGTTGGACCCACCCACTCCAGCAAACACTATAAGGGCTTTTGGGGGAGCCCCTACACCCCCCCCCGTTCAGGGTTACGGTGATCGTGGTGGG
>JARSSU010003403.1:0-49283 GCA_029619165.1 Eurosta solidaginis | reverse complement strand
GCTCTTTGCTGACATTGTGTTACAAATCTAGGCCTCAGACACAATACGTCATAAGACTTTATCGACTCTGCGCCACGTATGCTTGTCTCTCCTCAAGCTCCTAATATTTTGATGTCCTTCTTAACGGACTGATGTATATTTCTTCCAATGATTGACAATCGGGACTACAATCGATTTTTTTTAATTATCTCGATCCCTGGCACCACCTAGCGGCGATTTTTCATATGTCGCTTTTGCTATTCTTGTATGTATTATGTGTTCCAATATGTGCCAAATCGGCCCTAAAATACGATTTTTTTTTGATATCTCGATCCGTGCGCCACTAGCTGCGATTTTTTTTTCTTTTATTGCATTGTCATCGGGTTTCTGAAACTATATTCCAAATTTCAGCTTGTAGCTTATCTGGAAGTTACTTAATTAATTACAAATTCGTGCCAGCCTGTCAAGTCAAGCTAAATATAACTGTTTAAAAGGTGACACTTAAACGGCACAAGGGCCGAAACCTTGGTTTATTAATCATCTTTTGACATTTAGAAATAGCTTAATTATACATACATTCCACTTTCATCTACCAATTCATTTTTTATCTTTGTCTTCAGTTTCGATCCATTCCAGGTTTCTACGTAGCAATTCCTTCATTTATGGGTCGCCTGTAGGTGCACAACACGCAGGTTGTGTTGGTAGGAATAATAGACGCGGACAACGTCCCTCAGGTGGTGGTGGCGGTGCCTAATGTCCGACAAAACGACGGCGCCAGCAGGAAGATAGATTTTAAGAAAGTTCGACCGATCGAGGTAATATGCCGAAATATTTACTTACTTAATTTTTTTCGAAAAAAATCAAATCCAATGATATACCATAAATGAGCATTTTTAAATATTTTTTTTACTTTTTACGGTCTTGAGCTAACGCGTTTGAAAAAGCCAGCTTTGCGCCCTTCAAAAACGAATGAGGTAAGAGAGGCATGAGCCAAAAGTAAGCATATTTCGCCCATCGTCTAAAAAGGCAATGCACCTGTGTGAGTTTTCTGCCTGCAACTGTGGGATAGCGCCACTCACCACAATGTGGCTGCCGTGGGTGGGGAACAAAAGGTGAGCTCAATAATTAAGGTATCACATCGAACTTGCATTTCGATGAGCTTAATTTCCTAGTCAACAAAACAGACAACTAAACTATAGCAGTGCATAATTTCCTTAGTGGGCTTTCCGTTACAACAACGACATTGGGCTGTATTATTTTTCTCTCACTGTAATTAAGAAATGTTTAGAAAACCGAATATATAGAATTTATGAAGCACATCCATAATTACGAGCTGTCGATGCAGCAAAGGGGAAGTCAGGGTATAACTGTGACCAATATGTAATAATATGTATATCACCTACAAACCCTGCTTCGTTTACATGATTCCATCTGCCTTCTATTACTTGGAGTTATAAACACCGTTGTATTGTATTTTCTCCTCTATTGAAATTATTCCATCGTCTCTTGCAGTCTTTTCGTTTATATTACTCTCAATATCACTCTTTTTATTTCCGTTTTCTCATCCTTCTTCTTCTTCTTATAATTCTTCCCCTTACCCTTCCTTTCATTTCTTTTCTTTATCCCCCTTTCACTGCCGCTTCCTCTTCCTATACCTCTTTTACTTCATTTTTCCACTTCCTTTTGGTCTTTGTCTTCACTCCCTCTTCATTTCCGTTCTTTACCAAAATCGTTCACTGTATCTCCATCTCAATTTTTCACCAGAATCTTCATCATTTTCTTTTCATCTTCCTCTTCTTGTTTATTCATCTTATCTTTTCTTCATCTCCATTTTCATCTTCATCTACATCTTCATCTCCATGCTTCATCTTAAACTTCATCTTCACCTCACCTCCACCTCCACCAGCATTTCATTTTCATCTTCGCCCTCATCTTTGTTTTCATCTTCATCTTATATTCACTTGGTCTTCCTATCTTTTATCTTCATCTTCACCTCCCATTTCGTCTTCATCTTTCATTGTTAGCTTCATCTTTTCTGTTGTCTTCATCCTCATCCGCATCTCTGCTCTTCTTCATCTTCATCTCCTATTCATCTTCAGTTTCATTTTATTCTTCATCTTCGCCTCCATCACCTGTTTCATTTTCGTCTTCATCTTCATCTCACACCTCCACTTGCATCTTCTTTTCATCTTCGTATCCTCATCTTCATGCTTTGTGTTTTCATCATTTCTTCTAATCATCTATATCTTTATTCTTCATTTTCATCTTTATCTTCATTTTCGGTTTTCATAATCATCACTCTATCTTAATCTCCATATTCATCTTCTCTCATCTTTATCTTTCCCCTTTCTCTTTCTCTATCTCATATTTATATTCATTCCAACTTAGTATTCATTCTCCATCTTCATTGCTGTCGTCATCTTCACGTATCTTTATGTCCATATTCATCTATCAGCTGCATCTTCTTCAATCGTAACTTCCTTTTTCATCTTCATTCTTCATCTTCATATTCCATCTTCATCTTCATCATCATAATCATTCCTCTTTTTTTCCCCATTTCTCTTTATCATTCATTTACTTTTATTCGTATTTTTTTTTTCTTTTGCGTTTTATTCCTCCTCTCTCCCTTCTCTTTTATATCTTCCTCCTCCTATTTTTTTCTCCATTTCTCTTTATCTTTCTTCTTCTTTCTTTGTATTTTTCTTTTTCTTTTGAGTTTCTTTCTCCCTCTCCCTCTACATTTTCCCCCTCTTCTATTTTTTACTTTGTCCTTCTGCTTTTTCCTCCCTGGTACTTTTCTGCATATCGGATGGTGGGGTGTCTGTCTTCGTTTCGTTTCCCTTGCGCTTCACTCTCTTAACCTCCCTCGTTTCATACGGGGGGATTATTTTGTTTCTTTTTCTGTGCAACTATTCCCTCTTTTTTTTTCTCTTCGTACACCCCTAGTACCATTCCTCTTCACATGTCCGCAAAGCAAACTTCCCATTTTAATAATTTATAATTTTATTATATTTGTATTGTTATTTGTATTTTATTATAACTGATTTCTGGGAAAAATTATCTATATTCAAAATGCATGCATAGACATATATCCGGAACACGGTCGACAGTTGCTAGAGAATTATTGAAAACATATATCTATTATCTCACGTTCAACGTTACGATGGGAATGTATTGACAAATGCTTAACAAAACTGTCAAACGTGAGTCTGAAACACGATGGAGCGCCAGATACAAGCAGGTTAGGAGCTAGAAAATGTAGTAGAACACTTGGAAGCAATTAGAAGAGGACACTAACACCACAAGTGACACCACATTCTGTTGCAAATATGCAAAATTTTAGTTTCATAACATTAGGTATCTGGTAAGAAATCTTGAGGAGATGCTCGTGTGCAGCTCAGATTACACGATTCGGGAAGAATTTTAGAAGAAGCGTATCATGATCTTAAATCTGACTGAACTATCCTAATTCGTAGACAATCTCTTTGAATTTGAAATGTCTCGCGATTATGAAAGTGTATCTCCGCATCGTCTCTCTAGCACCTACCTTTAAATCTGATTTCTCTTAGACATGAGAACATTTGTTAAACACAGCTAATAACGACTTAGAAAGAAATGTGTAAAGAAACTTGGTGAAAATTTATATATAGATTTCGATGGAATAGAACTTTTTAGCTATATGATTACACAAAATATTACTTATCGCAATAGAAAATGAATCGCAGAACACCTAAAACTCCGTTAGACAATTTCTACTTTTATATAGTCCACACGTATGGAGAGTTTTTCAAACTGCCAGTGAAAAAACAAACAACAAAAAACTTTTATCAAATACTCTTGGATTATCTCAGTATCACATTGTTAGCTGGAAGGTCATTCTGCAATTAAAACTGATTTGACATATTTATAATCAAAGAAGGGCAAGGTTGCATAAGTGACAACATTAGCCAAACAATATTTTACCCCGGGACAGCAAGAAACCTCACTACGCTACTGGGTTATAGCAGCAGCGCCTAAACGTTGCCGATGAAGGATTTAGCAGGTCCCACGAATGGATCTATACAACAAGCGTTGGCAGATTAGTCTAAATTTTTCTGGCGCTATTCTATTCGAATATAAAAATGACTTTGTCATTTAAGTGAACAACTAGAATAATTATTTTAGACGTCTGTTGAATTTGGTTCGATCCGACACGATTTTACAAATCACAGCAGCTGATATAACACATTGTCAAATATAATAATATATAACTATCGATATTCACATATATATGATGCCCAAGACAAAATTGTGATTGTTTTAATGTATGACCAGGGTTGGGAGTTCTATGGGGATATTTACCATAGTTTTATGGGTAATCCCAGGAAAATACCCGGAATATTCCTTTTTTGTATCTTTTTTGGGTATTAAAAATCATTTGAATCGAGGCTGCTTGGAATTACAATACAGCAATTACATTATACGTCATTTGAAATTAAAAAAATTTCGTTTTGATTTTAAACAAACAACCCAGCAAACACTCGGAGTCAACAATAGTCTGAAAGGAGTCCAAACTTTGATCGTTTGCACTCGTTATGACTCATTAGGAGCCTGAAGCGAATGCTATATCGCTCATATTTTGCCTCTAACATAAGTCTTATACAGGCCTCCTTCCGATATCATATATGAGCCTTATTGGCGTCATATACTGCTAATTTTGAGCCTTCTAATGACACTACTTCAGGGCCATTAGGAAGAATTTTTGACATATATCCGAAGCGGAAAACATAGGGGAGAAAATTGTTGTGATAAAACTTCCATGAGGATAAGATATAAATGAAATAAGTATTAGTTGAATTAATTATTTATTTAGAATAAATTGTTGCAGAAAAATTTCTGAGTTTTTATTCCGGAGCTGCCTAGTTTACTGATTTTAATATTTTTCGTTTGTTCATAATTTCATCAAATTGGAGTTATAAAAGGCTCTAAGGTGATAACATTTTTGAAGCTGATATTTTTCGGACCCATATTGAACTCCAGAACTGTAAGAGATTGAATACACATTAACACAAAACAAAGCTACCCCTCAAATATGCTTACGGCACTCATAATTTAAGAATCCGAAACGAGTCCAAAATAAGTGGGCAATGTAGGAATCGGAAAAGCGTCGAAACGCGTAGGAGGGTTAAAGAAAATCTAATTTTTAGCCTTTTATTTAACGGCCTAAAAGCTCCTAACATAGCATGCAAACATTATCATTTATCAACAATTTATGTTCGTCACAGCGAGTTTGGAACAAATTTTGAAACTTTGTTACGACAATTTTTCATTTTAATACAAAATGAATTACATTTGTACATTATTGTTACTCTTGCTATTTTTTTTTGTTAAGCATCGACGTTTTACCGCTCATGGACGCTTCTCGACATTTTTAATGTGACCGCAAAGCTGCCACGCTCTGTGCAGGTGTGTCGAACTATATATGACCCCAAAAAGAGCTGACGATGCCTAATAAATAGGCCATATAGGTGTCAGATAATCAGAGTTAAAAATGACGCCGGAGAGTTCCAGTAGAATATAATAAGAGCTGTTTAAAACGCCTTTTAAGACTTATGTCGGACTCTTATTTAGGCTAAAATGATATACGTTAATAGGCTTATACAGGACGACCATTGCAAGAAGGGAAATATATTGGTTTCGGCCTCCCAAATGAGCACGTATCGACTGCAGACGCTCCAATTTAAATATTTTTTGACTTTTTTGTGACTAAAATGTTTACTGGGCAAACTTAAATTTTTGCAACGGCATGCACTATTGGCTAAATATTTTCGAAAAACGCTTGATTACAGATTTAAACTAATTCAACCGAGAGCGTAATGGATAACTACCTACCAATATAGGATAAATTGGAGACATTTTGGCTTAAATTAGTGTGTTTGTTTTCCATATTTTCCAAAAGATTATTTTTACCCTTCTTTTGGGTAAATATTTGGATATTTACCCATTTGGGTATTTACCTCTTTCCCATCTCTATATATGACCAATAAAATAAAACAAATAAAAAAAAGTTTTAAATTCGTAAATAAATAAATAAATAATTAACGCTTCGTCACATTTGTGCAGCGCAAATAGTTTTTCACACTTAATTACAAAATCTATGCTATCATCAATAATTGAATGCACACATCATGACTATTCTTTTGCTATAAAAGTAGGAGGTCAGGCATGAGAATTGAATTGTGTGACAGTTGATTTGTGTTTTTTGAATTGGAAAGCTCGGAAATTTGTTTGCGGTGCAAAATGAAGAGCGCAGCTATTTTATTCTTGCTTGTTGGCGCTAGTTTGCAGTTAGTGGTAAGTTGATTTTCGAGGAAGAATAGATTGAGGCTGGTGATGTTGACGAAGTTAGTTGTGCGTGTAAAAGTTGGTATAGCTTTCTATACCCAGACGTAAATGTATATAAGGTTATTGTTACTTAATAGTGTAATGGTGGCTTGCTAAGGTATAAAGAAATCGCGATACTTGATTCATGAAAATTGGTGAATAAAACAACTCCAATATGACCTACGTGTTCTTCTGGACATTGCTAGAGCTCTCAACAATGTCTCGAAACAAGCAATCATGTACAGTTTCAACTCGATTCAAGTACACCACGTCCTTAACAATTGGACTGGCCTCCATGCAGATGATCCTTTACAATGGGAGGGTATATGCTACGCCACAAATCTGTAAACAGTAAAGGTCGCAAGATGGATTTTAACCAACGCTGTGGACCTTGTCACAACCTTTACGCGCTAATCCAAATCAATGGCTTAGACGTTGAGCGGCAGATGTCTACCACATCAGCTTCTGATATCAGGCGCTCAAAATGCATGCTTGGGCATCTAACTCGTTAGAGATATAATTATGGGATCGCACTGCACCATTGGTCTATTGTGCCCTCATCTTCTTCCAGCCCAATCCAAGCGACATCCCTGAGACCCTAGCAATTCACCTGGCTAAGGGATTTAATATGAGAATGCTCTGGCCATGGTGAGCTCAACTTCGCCACGTCTTGAGATTGCGTCACATTCCAGGAGGATATAGCCCGCCGTTTCTGCTGATGGATCACAAAATCGACACGTGTTGTTTGATAGTATGCCCAGCTTCTGCATGTGGCTGTTCATTCTACAATGTCCTGTAAGAATAGCTGTTAGGATTCTTAGGTATCTTTCGAGAGGCCTATTAATCTCTATATCGAGTTGTACTGTACCCCCTAATAGCAATTTGATGTCTCAGCTGGCATATTGCGTCAGTGTTGATATAATAATTAAGCGTTGGCGCGTGAAATTTCTAAAAATGTTAGGCGTAGCAGTAAACTTATTAAGGTTCAGTTGGTCTTTTATATGACTATCAACAGAAATTTGACGCGTCCAATCTTATATTTAATTGTCTGATCAACGCTCTAGATTGATGAGAAGTGTGATGACTAGTAACTAGGACCTACCTAATTATTTTCTAGCTTTTAGTATTATTATTACTTCATGTAAGTATTGTTTTCATAAAACGTTATACTAGGCTACTATTGCTGAGCAATTTGTTACAATCTAAGGCCTCAATACACAATACTTCCTAAGACTTTACTACGACTCTGCGCCACGTATGCTTGTCCCTCCTCCAACTCCAAAATATTTTGATGTCACTTCTACCGGACTGTGATGTAATATTTTCTTCCAAATATGGACCAATCGGACCACAAATACGATTTTTTAATATCTCGATCCCTGCGGCCACCTAGCGGGCGATTTTTTTCATAGGTCGCTTTCTATTCTTGTATGTATTATGTGTTCCAAATATGACCAAATCGGCCCTAAAATACGATTTTTGAATATCTCGATCCTTGCGCCACTAGCTGCGATTTTTTTTCTTATTATTGCATTGTCATCGGGTTCTAAACTATATCCAATTCAAGCTTGTAGCTTATCTGAAAGTTACTTAAATTTTAATTACAAAATTCGTGCCAGCCTGTCAAGTCAAGCTAAATATAACTGTTTAAAAAAGACACTTAAGACGGCACAAGGCCGAAACCTGGTTGTATTTAATCCATCTTTGACAGTTAGAAATCGCTTAAATATACATACATTCACTTTTCATCTACCAATTCATTTTTTATCTTTGGTCTTCAGTTTTCGATCCAATTCCAGGTTTCTACGTAGCAATTCCTTCACTTTATGGGTCGCCTGTAGGTGCACAACACGCAGGTTGTGTTGGTAGGATAATAGACGCGGACAACGTCCTCAAGGTGGTGGTGGCGGTGCACTATGTCACGACAACGCCGGCGCAGCAGGAAGATAAATTTTAAGAAAGTTCGACCGATCGAGGTAATATGCGAATAATTCTACTTAATTTTTTTTCGAAAAAAATCAAATCCAACTGATATACCAATAAAATGAGCATTTAAATATTTCTTTACTTTTTTACGGTCTTGAGCTAACGCATTGAAAAAGTCAGCTTTTGCGCCCTCCAAAAACGACATGAGGTAGAGAGGCATGAGCCAAAGTAGAACACACTCTGCCACATCTAAAAGAGGCAATGCCCTGTGTGAGTTTCTGTCTGCCTGCAACTGTGATAGTCGCTGATGTGCGAATCTACTAGAGCTAAAAAAAGTGTACCATAACGCAATATGCACATCAGCAGACTATTACCGCAATGTCAAATAACGTCCAGTGGAACGTTACGTGAGGTTGATAAAAAACATAGCTTTATTGACGGATCGTCATGTTTTAAATCCGACTTCGAATGGCATCTGCAGTAAATGATGCGCTGACGAAGCTTTGTCTACTGAAAACTAACGCTCGAGTTGTTGCCGATTTCATTCACTGCCGAGTGGCGACCCTACTTTGCAAAGGCTGGTTTCGGAATAAAAATTTTATTTGAATTCAGATCTTCGGTTCAGAGAGCACAAGACCTTGGAGCAAACCCTACACCACAATGTGTGGCGGCCGTGGTGGGGAACAAAGGGGAGCTCATAATTCAAGGTATCACATCGAAATTAATGCATTTTCGATTGAGCTAATTTCCTAGTCAACAAAACAGACACTAAACTAGAAGCAGTGCATAATTTCCTTAGTGGGCTTTCCGTTACAAACACGACATTGGGCTGTATTTTTCTCTCACTGTAATATAAGAATAGTTAGAAACCGAATATATAGAATTTAAGGAGCACAGCCATAATTACGGAGCTGTCGATGCAGCAAAGGGGAAGTCAGGGTATAAACCTGTGACACAATATAAATGAATATGTATATCAGCTACCAAACCCTGCTTCGTTTAACTATGATCCATCTGGCATTCTAATAACTTGGGAGTTATAAACACCGTTGTATTGTATTTTCCTCTATTGAAATTATTCCATCGGTCTCTTGCAGTCTTTTCGTTGATATTACTCTCATATCACTCTTTTTTATTTCGTTTTCTCCTCCTCTTCTTCTCTTATAATTCTTCCCTACACTTCCTTTCACTCTTCTCTGTCTCTCCCCTTCACCTGCAGCTTCCTCTTCCTATACCTCTTTATCTCACTTCCACTTCCTTTGGTCTTTGTCTTCATCTCCCTCTTCATTTCCGTCTTTACCCAAATCTTCACTGTAGTCTCCATCTTCATGTTCACCAGAATCTTCATCATTTTCTTTTTCATCTTCCTCTTCTTGTTATTCATCTTTATCTTTATCTTCATCTCCATTTTCATCTTCATCTAGCATCTTCATCTCCATCTTCATCTTAAACTTCATCTCACCTCAACCTCCACCTCCACCAGCATTTTCATTTTCATCTTCGCCTTCATCTTTATTTTTATCTTCATCTTTATATTCACTTTCGTCTTCATATTCATCTCCGTCTCATCTTTATATTCATCTTCACCTCCACTTCGTCTTCATCTTCATTGTTATCTCATCTTTATATGTGTCTTCATCCTCATCCGCATCTTCCTGCTTCTTCTTCATCTTCATCTTCCTATTCATCTTCAGTTCATTTTATTCTTCATCTTCACCTCCATCACCTGCTTCATTTTCGTCTTCATCTTCATCTCCACCTCCACTTGCATCTTCATTTTCATCTCGTCCTCATCTTCATCTTCGATTTTCATCGTTATCTTCATAATCATCGCTATATCTTCATCTTCATTTTCATCTTTATCTTCATTTTCGTTTTCATAATCATCTCTATCTTAACTCCATATCATCTTCTCTTCATCTTTATCTTTCTCTCTTTCTCTTCAATCTTCATATTTATCTTCATTCAATTTAGTATTCATCTCATCTTCATTGCTGGTCTTCATCTTCAACGGTATCTTATGTCCAGATCTTCATCTTCATCTGCATCTCTTCATCGTCATCTTTCCTTTTCATCTTCATCTTCATATTCATCTTCATCTTCAGTTCATCATCATAATCCTCCTCCTCTTTTTTCCCATTTCTCTTATCATTCCTCTACTCTTCTTCGTATTTTTATTTTCTTTTGCGTTTTATTCCTCCTCTCTCTCCCTCTCCCTTTTACATCTTCCTCCTCCTATTTTTTTCTTCCCATTTCTCTTATATTTCTGCTCGCTCTCTTACATATTTTTCTTTTTCTTTTGCGTTTTCTTTCTCCCCTCTACCCTCTACCTTTTCCTCACTATCTCTTCCATTTCACTTTGTCACTATCTGCGCTTCCTCCTACCCTCTCCTTTCTGCATATCATTATCTCTTCAGTTCGTTTCCCCTTTGCGCTTCACACTCCTGAACCTCCCCCTTCTCATACTCGGAATATTTTCTTTGTCATTTTCTGCGCACCTATTCCCTCTTTTTTTCTCTTCTTATCACACCCTGTACCATTCCTCTTCTATATTGACTCTTCTCCCTTCTTAATCCTTCCCTTTTCCCTCCCTTCCTTCTCTTGTTTGATCTCTCTTTCACGTCTCGCGCTTCTTTTCCACATTCATTCTTCGCGCACCCCTATTTCTTCTTCCGCTCCTCCCCTGTCATAGTACTCACCTCCCTCTATCCTAACCTATACTCGAAAAATTCTTCAATTTCTTTCAGCCTATATCAAACATTTAACAATCAATGTCCTTTCAATTAACTCTGCTGACGCTTGGCTATACCACAATGAGTTGCTTTAAATGGAAAGTCACAGAAGTTATGCGACACACACATACAATATTTATTAAAAGCACTCATATTTCTATCAGCTTATCAACACCATCATAATATAGACAAAATTAAGGCGCAGAATTTTAATTACATAATTTGATGATGCAAGCAGATACAATGCCAAAAACAAATACAAGTATTGTTTATGGAATTGTTATGGATGATAGTAATGATGAGTAGAAAATAACAGATATAGAAATAAAAAAATGAAATGAAGAAATTGTGGTGTATTTAAGAGGGTACGTGTGAAGTAGATGGAAAGCGTAAAACCTGTGGAAAAAGAGCGTAGCATAAAAATCAACGTTGACCAAAACAGATAAGACAATTTTAATAGAAAAGCGCACGCGAATCCAGCAACGTAGCGAAAGGTGAGTGTTGAGTGTCATTGTATGTGTGCTTAGTGGGTGCAACCTGCACGCACTCAAAAGTAACAAATGACAGTAATAACAATAATTATGAATTTTATCCGATTAAAAAGGTAAATACAATAACATATGCACATATACGTACGCACACACACATAAACGAATTACACAGCAAAAAAAGTATATAACGACTATGAGATATAAGGTAAAGTGTGGCACTGATCCTATCCTATATGGATAACTTTCTATTACAACCAAGTTTCTCTGAAATAAAATTAAAATTTCAATAGTTGGTATTTATTTGCATTTAATCTCCTTTAATTTCGGCATCGACCTACCATTTATGCAACACAACCGATTAAAGCCCATACATCTTTTGAAACATACTCTTCTTTCTATTGCAACCCGAATCCTCTGAACTAAAATTTTAATTCTTCAAAAACAGCAGTTTACGTGTTTGTTCGCTGCGAACCAAACGTTTAGTTTAGCATTCCACCACTTCGTGAATTAGATAAATGTGAAAAAGGCCCGCTTTCTTAAGCAATCCTACAAGATTTAGTCTATGTCCCCAAATCTACTTAGTCGATTTCGTTAGAATTTTCAATACAGTTGCACAGTTTTCCTGCCAAGTTTGTTTGGCAAGTGGAGCAGAGACCGTTATGTTCCTAAAAATCATATATTAAGGATGCGGCTACGTACATTGGTAGCTTCCTGCTAGATTAGGACACACACATCGAAAATGTTGCGGAAATTTTGACAGAGGAAACGAGAGAAAGGAAGGAGCGAGATCGAAATAGAGATCGAATCAAGAAAGAAAGTTGGAGCGAGCGGAGAAGGAAAAGGAGAGAAGTAAGTGAGAGAATGAAAACAAGAAGGCAGAGAAAAATACGGAGAGGAAGAAATTGTCGCAGAGATGAAAAAGTGTAGGACTCAGCGATGAAATGGAAGAGGAAAAGAGTGAGGTAGAAGGTAGAGTGGGAAAAAGAGGGTGGAGTGAGAAATAGAATATTCTTAAAAGTTAAAGATAAACCAAAGTAAGGACACAACGTCATCAGAACTGGGTCTGTAAGTAGACCATTGTAATCTCTTTAAAGTTGCATAGTAAGGACTATGAGTTGTAATGCCTAGTACGTAGGAACTTCATACTGCCGTCTACAGGGTCTGTTAGTAAACCATTTTACTCTCTTTAATGTCGTATTGTAAGTGCTATGCGGATTATTGGCTCTTTTGAAGGAACTTCATACTGGCCAAATGGGTTTCTATAGGTCTTACAAGGTTTGCATTGAAAAACGTGCCTTTCATGGCAACATTTGGCTTATTTTAGATAATTCTTATGTAAATCCTACTACATTGCGTATGCTTTTATACATATATGAAATTTGGGCACACTGAGGATAATTGTTTTAATCTAAGCCTTACTTAAGCCTTTACCATACCTATAAGGATTATATGCGGCTTTTATCTGCCTAATAATCTTACATATAAAGTTTGATCTATATAAGAAATTTCTTATAATAAAACTCTACTTTGCATGGGTTGTCATCATATACAACAAGTAAGGAAGGTTAAGTTCGGGTGTAACCGAACATTACATACTCAGTTGAGAGCTATGGTGACAGCATAAGGGAAAATAACCATGTAGGAAAATGAACCGAGGGAAACCCTGGAATGTGCTTGTATGACATGTGTATCAAATGAAAGGCATTAAAGAGTATTTTATGAGGGAGTGGGCCATAGTTCTATAGGTGGACGCCATTTAGGGATATAGCCATAAAGGTGGATCAGGGTTGACTCTAGAATGCGTTTGTACGATATGGGTATCAAATGAAAGGTGTTAATGAGTATTTTAAAAGGGAGTAATCCTTAGTTCCATAGGTGGACGCCGTTTCGAGATATCGCCACAAAGGTGGACCAGGGCGACCCTAGAATTTGTTTGTACAATATGGGCATCAAACGAATGGTGTTAATGAGTATTTTAAAAGGGAGTGGGCCTTAGTTCTATAGGTGGACGCCGTTTCGAGATATTGCCATAAAGGTGGACCAGGGGTGACTCTAGAATGCGTTTGTACGATATGGGTATCAAATTAAAGGTATTAATGAGGGTTTTAAAAGGGAGTGGTGGTTGTTGTATAGGTGGTCGCCTTTACGAGATATCGCCATAAAGGTGGACCAGGGGTGACTCTAGAATGCGTTTGTACGATATGGGTATCAAATGAAAGGTGTAATGAGTATTTTAAAAGGGAGTAATCCTTAGTTCCATAGGTGGACGCCGTTTCGAGATATTGCCATAAAGGTGGACCAGGGGTGACCCTAGAACTTGTTTGTACAATATGGGTATCAAAAGAAAGGTGTTAATGAGCATTTTAAAAGGGAGTAATCCTTAGTTCCATAGGTGGACGCCATTTCGAGATATCGCCATAAAGGTGGACCAGGGGTGACCCCAGAATTTGTTTGCACATTATGAGTATCAAACGAAATGTGATAATGAGTATTTTAAAAGGGAGTGGGCCTTAGTTCTATAGGTGGACGCCTTTTCGAGATATCGCCATAAAGGTGGACCAGGGGTGACTCTAGAATGAGTTTGTACGATATGGGTATCGAATTAAAGGTATTAATGAGAGTTTTAAAAGGGAGTGGTGGTAGTTGTATATGTGAAGGCGTTTTCCAGATATCGACCAAAATGTGGACCAGGGTGACCCAGAACATCATCTGCTGGATACCGCTAATTTATTTATATATGTAATACCTGCCAAAATTTTAAGTGTTTTTTATTTCGCCCTGCAGAACTTTTTCATTTTCTTCTACTTAATATGGTAGGTGTCACAACCATTTTATAAAGTTTTTTCTAAAGTTATATTTCGCGTCAATAAAACAATCCAATTACCTTACCATGTTTCATCCCTTTTTTCGTATTTGGTATAGAATTATGGCATTTTTTTCATTTTTCGTAATTTTCGATATCGAAAAAGTGGGCGTGGTCATAGTCGGATTTCGTTCATTTTTCATACCTAGATAAAGTGAGTTCAAGTAAGCACGTGAACTAAGTTCATTAAAGATATGTCGATTTTTGCACAAGTTATCGTGTTAACAGCCATGCGGAAGGACAGACGGACGACTGTGTATAAAAACTGGGCGCGGCATCAACCGATTTCGCCCATTTTCACAGAAAACAGTTAACGTCATAAAATCTATGCCCCTACCAAATTTCAAAAGGATTGGTTAATTTTTGTTCGACTTATGGCGTTAAAAGTATCCTAGACAAATTAAATGAAAAAGGGCAGAGCCACGCCCATTTTCAAATTTTCTTTTATTTTTGTATTTTGTTGCACCATATCATTACTGGAGTTGAATGTTGACATAATTTACTTATATACTGTAAAGATATTAACTTTTTTTTATAATTTCGAATTAAAAAAAATTTTTTTTAAAAAGTGGGCGTGGTCGTTCTCCGATTTTGCTAATTTTTATTAAGCAGACATATAGTAATAAGAGTAACGTTCCTGCCAAATTTTATAATGATATCTTCAACGACTGCCAAATTACAGCTTGCAAAACTTCTAAATTACCTTCTTTTAAAAGTGGGCGGTGCCACGCCCATTGTCCAAAATTTTACTAATTTTCTATTCTGCGTCATAAGTTCAACTCACCTACCAAGTTTCATCGCTTTATCCGTATTTGGTAAGGAATTATCGCACTTTTTCGATTTTTCGAAATTTTCGATATCGAAAAAGTGGGCGTGGTTATTGTCCGATATCGTTCATTTTAAATAGCGATCTGAGATGAGTGTTCAGGAACCTACATACCAAATTTCATCAAGATACCTCAAAATTTACTCAAGTTATCGTGTTAACGGACGGACGACGGACGGACGGACGGACGGACATGGCTCAATCAAATTTTTTTTCGATCCTGATTATTTTGATATATGGAAGTCTATATCTATCTCGATTCCTTTATATATGTACAACCAACCGTTATCCAATCAAACTTAATATACTCTGTGAGACTCTGCTCAACTGAGTGATAATAATGTGGGCTCTAGGAGAGAGTAGTTTTATGTAAGCGCCTTCTGTAGGCCTCACTTTACATGGCTTCTACTTTATACACACAGTTGTCTCTCAGCGAGGTATTAACATAGATCAGGGCTCTTCGAAACTGTAACTGTGTGACTGTTAGTACGAGTATTATTATCGTGGTGGTAGTGGCGTAATCGTTGATCAACGAGCATAGCAGAAAGATGTACGCACGCATTGTTTGCTAACATTTCTAAAATATTTCGTAAATATGCTGTGAAAATAACATAGCAATCCACGTGAATCAAATGTGACTTAGATATGCCTTATTCGATGTATTCTCTTAGCGAGTATAAATTCAATTTTTTTGTTGGGCGCATACTCACGCCTACCTAAGAGCATTTAAAAAAGTTAATGACAACAGTAAAAATTTACATTCTTTACGCTCTTCTCTTAAAAAAAATCGTGTTGCTATGCATTCCTTAATTTTATATAAATTTTTTTGTCGAATTTCGAATGCGTGAGCGGTAACAATTAATCCTTATCTAATTTACTTCAGCACATATACACCCTTACACGTGTATACACATTCACACACATATATGCCAATGCATTAAATGCCACTTCAATAGGCAAATTACGCTACAATGACAACAACAAAACATGGGTGCGTGTCATAAAATTCAATTATTGTGACACCAGGTAATTATCCTGGCGAAGCTCCGCCTTTCAACATTTTGAAGGTCTTAAGTATTTCTTCATCCTTCAACTTCGAATAGTTCATAACGACGTGCGTTGTTTCTACTTACAATGCAATAAGTCAAATTTCTATGTTCTTCCTCATTTGTCATTACTTTTACTTAACTATGTAACTACTTTTCATTTTTTATGGGCGTGCTTAGGCTTTGGTATCGCGCCCGCGTGATAAGCCACTTTTATGGTCTTACTACCATACTCGTCTCTGGAATTTAACAAATTCTTATTGTAACTCATACCGAAAAGGAAAATCAGTTGAAAGTGCTCTTCACGAGGTAGTCAGGATCATTAAGAAATCATTGGCAAGCCTCCTCGACATTGACAATGCCTTCAATAACGTTGAAACGCAGTCTTCAAGGCACTTATGCGATTACGAACCCAATGCCCTGTAGTCGCATAGATCGATAATATGCTCGGGAGTGGGGTCGTTCACACTATTTTTGAACTTGATCAGTAAAATGGCTAACAGGAACACCACTCAGGGTGCCGTGCTATTGCCTCTTCTTTGAATACTTTTGGTTAATGAAAGTGTTAGTATTTTCCTGCCGCCGATTTGTATGCTCAACAGGGGTTGGGAGTAAAGCGAACAAAAGCGGAACTTATCCTGTTCACAAGAAAAACAAAATCCCCTCCTTTAACTTACCGAGGCTAGACGGCACCACGATAAGTATCTCTTCTGAAGCCAATATCGAGTATCGTGACTCCTTGAAAGTGAACGCTAAGGTGAGATCAAAGAAAGCTCTGGCAGCATGCTTCATCTGCAAAATTACTTTTGGGAGTTGTCACCGCATATCATCCATTGCATGTATAATACAATCATTGAACCGATAACAGAGGGCCGAGATTATTCCAAGGCTAGCATGCCTCACTCAGTGAGCGGCGCACCTCAGGAAGTGCTAAAGGCAACTTTGCACTCGATGCGTCTACAATGATTTTTTCAGGGATTGGCCAAAAGAGGGGCCCTACGACTAAGCGATTCCAACATGTCCGTATTGTAAAGTACAGCCCAGCAAATGCAACCCTGCTGATATTAACAAGAATGCATACCTGCATTCATAGAGAAGATGTACTAAAATATATTTATACAAAACCGCGACTAACTTCTATATATGAAGGGCGTCACTAGATAAGTTTAAACCAACGAAGAACGATCTGGAAAAACTGAATAGCTGAGCAAAAATTAAAATAAACAGATATATTAAATAAAACCATTGAAAATCGAGTTTTTTATATCTCAGGTGTGAGGACAAATCCATATAATCAACTTAATAAGAAAAAACGCAAATATGTCGAATCCGAAACAGGAGTTGAAAAAAGTACTTGCCGATGCAGGTGCCGAATTTCCACCAACAGCAACTCCCAAACAGTTGCGCAAATTACTGGAGGACATTGTTGGGAAGAAATCATGCAGTATGCAAGATGATAATACCAAATGCGAAAGAAACTGACGATTTTGAAGAAATTGCCGATGCTGTGAAATATAACTCTGCCGCCCATAACACCACTGCCGTTAACGTCGACGCCGCTGCTGCCAACACTGCTGCTCACAATGCTTCTGACGCTAATATTGCCGAAAATAATGTTGCTGCCACTAATGTTGCTAACAATAATATTGCCGTTCATACGGTTGCTGCCGTTCACAGCGTTGCTACAACCAACAGTTCCGTCTATAATTCCGCTGCCGCTAACCTACACCATGCCGTTAATGCTATTAATACGGATGACAATGCCATTTGTTCTGCCGCTATTGCCGCTCGCCCGCTCGATCTTGCTGAAGAAATACCAAATGTTAAGCAAGTGGCACCAAGGATAATCAACTTAGATGAAGACGTTGCAGATCTCAGGAAGCGAATAGAGTATTGTCGCTCATGAAGAAAATAGAAGAACTTGAGTGCCAGGTTACACCTAAAAACAAGCGTCGGCCAGATTATGGTGAAATCGAGCATACGCTCCCCAAATTTAATGGTGACGACGTAGCGTATTCTGTTAACCATTTCCTACGGGACCTCGAAGAAATATTAGACTCTACAGTTGCCGATGATAATTTTAGGTTGCTCACTCTTCGGCGCTCGTTAACTGGAACGGCAAAGGTGTTCCTTACAACTACCACGGCGCGCAATTATGCTGCATTGCGGAAGGCATTAGTGGCTGAGTTTGATATAGCAGTATCAAGGCAAGAGGTTTACAAAATGCTTGCCCAGAGGCGATGGAAAAAGAGAGAAGATTCCTTACACTGCTATATCTTGAACATGCAGGCACTCGCAAAGCGTGCAAATATTACGGAAACTGAAGTAATCGATGTTATAATCGATGGTGTTGGTACTTCGGTCCCGAACGTTCATATTTTGTTGACGGCACGTATGCTAGACGAAATGAAGATGTTGATTGCAAGACATCAACACAAATTCCTTTTAAATAACGTAATGGGAGCGAACCCGAGACTGTCATCAGCCGCAAAAACAGTCGACAACAAATCAGAAGTCTATTGGTGGCAAATCAAGAAACGAACAAAGCCTATGCTTTAATTGTTCGCGTACCGGGCACATGAAGCCCAGTTGTCCATACCCGCTGAGCCCAGATGGATCATGCTTTCGGTGTTGGCGAATGGGGCACGACCATCGGTCATGTCCAAATCCAGTGAAAGTGCTCAAACCTCGGGAGGATGTGGCTTTCGTATCTGATGACGCCGAATATGATGACGCTTTAGGAGCATTTAATTACGTAAGTTTAGCATTTAAGTTAGACAGGAAAACACTAGTTAGTAATATATTTTCTTTTTGACACCGGCAGCTCGGTTAGCTTTGTGAAGGCGTCACTGGTCCCAAAAGAATTGGTAGCTGACCAAACAAATGGATCAATCACCCAATACAAGGGGATTGGAGGAGAACATTTATTAGTTTTCAATAAAATTAAATGTGAGATTGAATTTAAAAATAAAATACATGAAATTTAATTGAATATATTACCAAATAATAGCACGAATATATGTACCTCTTATTTTGGGACGTGACTTTCTCCAAATATTTAATATTCATTTGAAAAAGTATTGTAACGAATTTACTTGCAAATCCTCTTATTTGCCCTTTTGCTAAGTTCGAATCACTAAACTATTGAATAAATAACTCCAATATGTAATAATGCAAAATGGCCTTTATTAAAGTACTTCACAATAACACTCAAACCGTGCAACGAATAGCTTGCTTAATAACCCAAACTGATTGATAGCTCAAATGAAACTCTGCTATTCAAAATAATAGTGCTCTTGCTCGCTAGATAGCGTCTTAATCCAAATCTCAAATCAAACTGAATTCCAGCGCCTCTACACTTGTTGCCTTTTATACTATTTGATTTCAACGTTCGCATCTTCTAGGCGCTTCCAAAATCTACTAGTCCATCAGCTCTCAAACTTCTCAGCTGTAACTACAATTGCACAATTTTATAGCTTTCTCATTGCATACTTTCAGGAGTATCTCAGATATATGCATGTGTTTGTGCACTGACTCTCCGCTGCTCGTATACGTACATGGTACATATGTGTAGACGCAATTATTGTTTCGTTTATGTAGATACATAATGATTGAATTGTTGATGTGAATTCACGTCACTCCTTAGCATCGGCTTAGAGATAGCAGCACCCCTTAGTTTTGCTAATATTCGTAACAGTATTGTTAGGAAATATTTTAAGAAGAAATTGCTAGAGTTAAGAAACAAAGACAATACCATGTTAAGGCAAATTGTAAGTGGATCTAAAGCAGACGTTGCCGTTTGTAAAGCCAATTAGGCTTATTAGAAAACTTGAACACAAATATGATGATGATGAATCTCGGGATTTTGAAAATTCTAGTGATGTTGACGTTCTTGACGTATTCAGTATCGACGTTTCTTGTGACGCCGTTCACATCGACATAAATCCAAAACTGTCTAGTACACAACGCGATGAGTTAAGTCGACTTGTTAATTTAGCTAACATTAACCCTGACATAAAGCCCGAACCATATAAGTATGAAATGAAGATACACTTAACTAACGATGTTCCTTTACATTGCGCTCCCCGCAGACTTTCGTATGTTGAGCGTACACAAGTACAGACAATTATCGAGGAACTTAGACAAGAGGGGGTAATACGGCCCAGCGATTCTCCATATGCATCCGCTATTGTATTGGTGAAAAAGAAAAGTGGCCAAACACGAATGTGCGTAGATTATCGGGCATTAAATAAGATAACCGCCAGAGACAATTATCCCTTACCACTGATTGAAGACTGTATCGAATATCTAGAAGATAAGAAGTTTTTCTCGGTGCTGGATCTGAAGAGTGGGTTTCCACCAAGTGCATATGGCTCCGGAGTCGATCAAATTCACAGCACTTGTAACTCCTAACAGTCAATACGAATATCTCAAAATGCCTTCGGTTTGAAAAGTGCTCCTGCTGTATTCCAGCGCTTCATTATAATATTTTCCGAGATTTGATTGACGATAGGAAAATCTTATTTACATGGAATGAAAATTTCGACCAATATAAAAATTTACTGCAGCTAGTATTAAAACGACTTTCTCTTCGAAGCTTAACTTGGAAAAATGTAAGTTCTGTTATGGCGAAATCGACTATTTAGGGTATACGGTGACCCGATCTGGAATCTTTCCGAATAACTCCCACATAAAAAGTATACAGAATTTTCCGATACCAACCAACCCAAAACAACTTCAATCGTGCCTTGGCCTATTTTCGTACTTCCGACGGTTTGTGCCGTCTTTCTCTCAGATCGCTAAACCCCTGCAGAATCTGCTTAGGAGGAATTCGAATTTTGATTCTACCGACAAATGCACTGAGGCCTTTTACGAACTTAAGTCCAGGCTTGTGAAGAGCCCAGTCCTGGCTATATATAATCCGAAACGGGTAACTGAACTCCACTGCGATGCTAGTAGCATCGGGTTCGGAGCCGTTCTTCTGCAGCGACAGGAGGACAACAAATTCTAACCCAAATTTTGTTTTTCCAAAACCGCTTCAGGTGCTGAGATCCAAATACCACAGTTTTGAACTTGAAACCCTCTCGATAATATACGCCCTTAGGAAGTTCAGACCCTACTTGGAGGGTATACCGTTTACTATAATAACAGATTGCAATTCCTTGACAATGACCCTAGAAAGAACGCAACTTAACTCTCGAATAGCTAGGTGGGCCCTTGAACTTCAGAACTATAACTATAGTATACGGCATAGGAAAGGCGCCTCCATGGGCCATGTGGATGCATTGAGCAGAAGGGAGATTGCTGTAATTATAAATACAAGTGATGTAGATTTCCAACTGCAGGTTGCTCAGGAGCGGGATGAGAACATCAAGGTAATACGAAGTCGATTGGAGAAAGAAGATTTAAGTGAGTACGAGTTGGTAGACGGGGTTGTTTACAAGCGAGATGGAACAGAACGTTATACGTGCGATTCATGAGAAGTTAGGTCACCTGTCAGTAGACAAAACGGTGAATAAGTTGAGCCTCTATTACTGGTTCCCAAATATGAAGACGAAAGTGGAAAAGTTTATTGCGAACTGTCTGAAGTGTATTATGTATGTGAACCCCCCTCATGCCAGGGAGAGGACTTTGTACCCCATTCCTAAAACTCCGCTCCCATTCGACACTTTCCATATTGACCACTTTGGGCCGCTACCATCCCTTAAGTCAAAGCGAAAAGATATTCTTTTAGTTATTGACGCCTTTACGAAATTTGTCAAACTTTATCCGACTAACTCCACCAGCACACGAGAGGTTATCGCTTGCCTCGAAAAATATTTTTACTATTATAGTAGACCAAGGCGGATCATAAGTGATAGGGGAACATGCTTCACTTCCTTGGAGTTTGGTTCCTTTCTCATGAAGAATAATATATGCCACACAAAGATTGCCGTTGCATCTCCGCAAGCCAACGGCCAGGTTGAGAGGGTAAATAGGGTGTTGAAAACCATGTTAGGAAAGATGACGGATGAAGTGAACCATGATGACTGGGTTAGAAAATTACTTGAGGTAGAATACGCCATTAACAATTCTAAACATAGTACTTGTCGTGACTCACCAAGCAGACTTTTGGTGTCGAACAAAGAGGTGTCATAGTGGACGAGTTCATTGAGTTCTTTGAAGACAAAGTATGTCACGATGAGGAACGGGATTTGGAGAAAATACGCAAGGAGGCTTCCGAGTTTATTACAGCGAAACAAAAGTACGATAGCAAGCGATCTTCCAAAACTCACCACACGACTAAGACTCATAGTGTAGGTGAATACGTTGTCATAAGAAATGTCTATACAATCGGTGGAGTTAACAAAAAACTGATACCACGATATAAAGGTCCACATGTGATTCACAAAGCACTGGGAAACGATAGATATGTAATTAAAGATATAAATAACTGCCAACTGACTCAACTCCCATACGATGGGATAGTTGAAGTACATCGAATTCGAAAATGGCTGCAACCACCGGCAGAGTCTGCTGATGAACCAGAATGTGATCCGTTGGGGATCGAGGTCGATCCTTTGTCAGAATTGGACGAGTTGTAAAGCACAGCCCAGCAAATGCAACCCTGCTGATATTAACAAGAATGCATACCTGCATTCATAGAGCAGATGTACTAAAGTATATTTATACAAAACCGCGACTAATTTCTATATATGAAGGGCGTCACTAGATAAGTTTAAACCAACGAAGAACGATCTGGAAAAACTGAATAAGCTGAGCAAAAATTAAAATAAACAGATATATTAAATATAACCCTTTAAAAATCGAGTTTTTATAGTATGAAAAAAATACGGACACGCGAAGGTACTTGATGAGATGACGAGGGGACGATTAAACGAAACATAGTTGACCTTACAGTCCGACACCCACTTTATAACGTTGGTTTTAGACTTCCAAGAGCACAGCGTAAGATATTCTTCAAAGAGGAATGGGGGAAAGACGAAAACAGTGGTAGGCGCATTACAATCTACACCATCTGCCGAATATGGGAAAAGAGAACTGGAGCTAGAATGTACTCAAAGCATCTGCAGTTTAATCAAACGAACCGACTTCCTGACTAATACATAGTACAGTAAGCTCCCAGACATCAATGAAAGGGTATTTGTCGACAGTCAATCCGCCTTAAATGCATTAGAATCCAACATGTTAAAATCGAATATCTTGCTGAGGTTTCGAGCCTCGCTGATGTCCTTACGGCAATGTCTCTCTTTGTTGAGTGCCTGGGCATGTTATATTGAAGAGAATGAATTTGCAGATGATATGGACAGGAAAGGTCCCAAAATGGGCTTAGTCGAGCGAACAGCTACGGTTGAACACCATTGGGTAATGGCCCGAGGAAAGTCGAAGAATACGAGCTAAATTCAAAGGACTTGCTGTCGTCCAACCGATTGATAGCGTGACTCTCTTAAAGTCTTTATAGCCATGCTTGGATAGGAAAGGAACCAGCTTGCCAAAGTTATGCTAAACAAATCAGCAATGAGAGTACTTACCAGTGTTATCTCAGCTCATTCCTCTACTGCACTAATGCTCCGACGTTGGCGCATACCAATAAGCGCCCTGTCCAGAAGCTGTCAGAATAAGGAGGAAGAGGAGTCGATTCATTACTTTATATCTCGATGTCCAGGACAGCAAACAACGTGACTCAGATTTCTAGGCGCACAGGTGTTTGACAGTCTGACAGAGGTTGAGAAGATGGATCTTATACTCCTTCATCAGAGGAAGCAAGTGGTTCGTTGAGGACCACTAGGAGACAATCTGATTCGACGACTGTGTCGCCAGTTGGCACTTAATGTGGGCACTGACAAAAATGTCTTCGAGTGGAAGTGTAGGTATTCCCACGCACGCCCTTTTAGGGTAAACTAACTGAATTCAGCAAGCTACTCACAGATCCGTTTTACTTTGAACAACTTGACGGATAAACCCATGGAATAAGCTAAACAAAAACATTAAACTTATGCTTAATGTGACTTTAATTTCACAATAACTTTGCAAAGCTAATGCAGTAGAAGTGCTGGTTAGAGGCTCTGTTGTGTACATTAATTTCGTGTTTCACTCTTGCATTACCTCTTTCTCCCTCCCTGGCTCTATCCCTGATTTCATTTCGCTTACACTTCATCACGCTCTTCCTTTTCCATTCTATGTCCCTCTACCTACCCTTCCACTCATTTTCTCTCCACCCGATCGTTATCTCTCTCCCTTTGTCTCATCCTTTACCTCTGCTTCGTATATTTCTTCCTGTTCTTATGTACCCCTTCTCTCCGACCTATTATATGCGATTCACGATATTTTTATTTCGTGAGGCTTGCTTTAATTTTAATCAAAGAAGAGAACATAAATTTTGAGATTTATTTAATAACAGTAGTTCATATAAACTTTACGAAGTATCCGTTGGTCTCAGTTGCGTAAGCGTGATAAAAACAGATTCATCAGCCGGAGTTGTTAGCGCCATTGGGAGGTTCTTGGTCTGAGGAAAAAAAGAAGGAGGAATTGAAATAGGACGAACTTTGGGTGAGATGAAAGGACATTAAAGATGTGATAAGCAAATTTATCTCAAAACTTACGATTTTCTGGTGGTCCACTAGGGCGTGTGCCATCCTGTGGTGGACCCTGTGGACGACCGTTTGGTCGCTCTTCTGTAGAAGCAGCCTGAGTTAAAAATGCGGGGAAAAATCGAGCGAAATTTTTTATATTAAAAAAGGATGTCTCCTTGCAAACCACTTACCATTAGGGTGCCCGCAAAAATGCTCAATATTAAGAAAATAGTAAATGTAGCTTCATTTGGAATGTACGTGTCAAATCGCGTTTAGAAAACTGTTGCACTTCAAAAGTGAATTATTGCTTTTATAATAAAATTTTTTGTTGAGACGCAGTTATAAAATTTCTTTACAAAAACAATGTTATTGCCTATGTTTAAAATAATGAATGTGAAAATAATTTCTTAATAAAATTTTTGTGCAGTCATGCATGGCATGATTCTGTAGTTTTTGAGACATTAGCTTGGCAAGTTCAACTTAATTATGTACAAATAGTGAAATTGTATCAATCAACAAATATTTTAAAAACAAAAAACGTTAGTATATTTCAGTGGTACACAACGCCGCTCGAGCTATGAATATAAACGCAACTCTTTTTGTAGTAGTATTGTTTACTTATAGAGTGTTTGAGCATTGAGTTCACTCGTGAAATGTTTACTGCTTGAAGTACAAGCTAAAACTGAGTGCTTGCTTTACTGAATCTCTGTCGCTGCGATCCTACGAAATCTGAATGCCGAATTGTTTTCCGAAGCTCTATGAAGCTTTCCAGTGCACCACTGGTCTATTTTTGTCATATATCTTTTAACACGTTTTTATTAGCTTGGCCTGTATGTTACGGAATCTTTGAGCTTAATTTTCACCGGTTTCTAGAAGTCTGATTAATTTGAAACTTTGCACACGTATCAAGGACCGCTGAAAATGCATTAATGTGGTGGTGTCGTATCATAAGGTCAACGGCCATAAGGTCAATTGGCATTATTACCACTTTGAATAGCCATACGTTTGATTAAAACTTTGCACACGTATCAAGGCTCGATGACAATGCATTAATGTGATGGTGTGGTGACATAAGGTCAACGGCCATAAGGTCAATGGCCTATTACCACTTTGAATGGCCATAAGTTTGATTGAAACTTCGCACGCATATCAAGGCTCGATGACAATGCAATAATGTGATGGTGGGGTTACATAAAGTTAAGGGCATAAGGTCAATTGAAGTTATGACCACCCCAAATGGCCATAGATTTGGAACCTTGCACATAATGCGAAAAACGCATTCCTTTATTAATGATAGAAGTGGATGCATGGCACATCTACGAAAGAGCATACTGGAGCCCTTTTTAACACGCTTTTATTAGCTTGGCCTGTATCTATCTATGTATCTATGGATCCATGTATGTATGTAACGGAATCTGGAGTGGAGCCGAGAGCCCCGGTAATGCAGAGCTCCGAACTCCGTTGCACCGTTTGAAGGATTTTAAGATAGATACTTTTAGCTAGTGCAGGCCACCAGACCAAGGCACCATAAAGAAGAATCGGGTGCACAATTGCTGTGTAAATACAGTAGGTCACCTTAGGGGAGAATCCCCAGGAGGTGCCAATTGCCCTCTTGCAGGTGAACAGCTCTGCTGCTGCCTTCTTGGATTGCTCCACTATATGGTTACTCCATAATAGCTTCCTATCCAGAATGACTCCCAAATACTTGACTTTATCGCTAAACGCTAAGAACGTACCCCCAATTCTTGGCGATGTAAGATTTGGTACTTTGTACCTCCTCGTGGAGAGAACAAGCTCGGTTTTATCCGGGTTGACTTCCAAAGCTGTGGCGGGTTGTACTCCTGGAGCAGCTCCAGGATGTCAGCTGGGTCCGTTGGCGTCACTGGAATCCAGGCTCTAGCTCTTGGTCGTGAGGGGATATCACGCGCCTCCACTACCTTGAGGCGCGCGCCCGGATATACCACCTCCATCAAGAATTGCTTGCTTTAAGCTGATCAAAAGAGATGCTGACTTTAACTCTCTCGTAAGAGTTTCTTTCAAATTACGTGTTTTATCTACTGACTATAGCAAAGTTTTGATGCTTCTCTGTGGCCAACAAATGTGTCTGTTAGACCTTTTAGGTTTTTTCCAAAGCGAGACCAAAATATGCAGGAAACATAGATACAATGAGACCCTACAAGTTAGTCATAATAAGCGAATTCGTAATATTCATCTTAATCAAAATCTCAAAATTTATTATCAAAATATATCTGGTATGAGAACAAAAGCCAATTCTATTTATGCTGCTACATCTCAATGTGATTATGACGTCATCGTGTTGGTAGAGACATGGCTTAATGCTGATTTCTGCAGTGAGGAGTTCTTTAATAGGAGCTTTTATTCTGTTTTTCGAAGAGACAGAGATGGTGTGGCAACGAATACTATGCGTGGGGGAGGTGTTTTGATAGCAGTAAAGTCCATTATATGTGCTGCTGAAGTAACTTTAAGTAATATTGATTCCTGTATTGAACAATTGTGTGTGTCAATTTCGAATGGTGATGATTTGCTTTTCATTTGTGTTTCTTATATTCCTCCTAATAGCTCTGATAATTTGTATTTTGATCATATTGATAATATTTTAAATTTAAATCTCCCCAATGATAATGCGCAACTCTGTGTATTGGGTGATTTTAATTTAAATAAAATTGCGTGGTCTACTATTGCTGATGAAGATATGCTTATTCCAAGTAATGTGAATAGGTGTAGTGAAATATGCGTAATTGATGGGTTATTTGGTATACAATTAATGCAAATTAATGGTTTTCTAAATGAGTTGAGCAGGATTTTGGATCTTATTTTCATTAGTCCTGATTTAAAATTTCAATTGTATAAGTCTGAGGTTCCTTTATCGGTGACTGATAAACACCACATTCCACTTATCTTGGATCTTGAGTTTTATAAATATCCAAATCTTTGCACTGACTCGATGCTTAAATTCGATTACTCGCGGTGTAATTTTGATCTTGTTAATGATCTAATATTAAGTGAGAATTGGCCAACCCTATTCGCAGATCGGTCTCTAACTGATTGTTTTGACATTTTTAAGAGTAAAATAAGTAGTATATCTTTCGGAAATATTCCACGTTTACCGCCAAGGGTCCATAAACTACCCTGGCATAATCGGAGCTTAAAAAAATTAAAGAATCTTCGCAATAAATTTCATAAGCTTTATAAATGTTCTGGTAATTTGCAGCACAGAGTAATGTATGAGAAATACTTGACTGAGTTTAACTGTCTAAATAAATTTCTTTATAAAAATTATTTACTCGGGTTTGAAATGAATATTAAATCTAATCCCAAGGCTTTTTGGAGTTTTGTAAATTCAAAACGTTCTTCGTCAGTTATTCCGTCCATAGTGTCTTACAATGGCATGAGTGCAAGCACCGCTAATGAAAGGGCAAATCTGTTTGCTGAATTTTTTAAGTCTAATTTTGTTGATAATTGTGTGCAGATTGATACTTCTAGTGCTGGGCAATTAGCTTCTTCGCTTGATTTTGGCTCCCTAGTTTTAACTGAGGATGATATTTTCGCAGCTATAAAAGACCTAAAATGCTCCAAGCAATTAGATGCTCATAATATCTCTGCTTTTTTTCTCAAACAATGCACGTCATCTATAGTGTATCCGCTACTTTTGTTGTTTAATTTGTCTCTTAGGTCAGGTCATTTTTTAGATGAATGGAAAGTGACTTCTGTTACTCCAGTTTTTAAGAGTGGGAGTAAGAATCTGGTTTCGAACTATCGTCCTATCTCTAAAATTACTAATATTGCTAAATTATTTGAAATAATCATTAGCTCTAAATTGTCATTTGCTATCAAGCCCTATATTTCGTATACTCAACATGGTTTTATACCGGGCAGATCTACGGTCACTAATCTAACTGTTTTCTCTAATTTTTGTTTTTCAGCCTTTGTTGAGGGCTCTCAGGTAGATACAATCTATACTGATTTGTCAAAAGCTTTTGATAGAGTGTCTCACGACTTATTAATTAAAAAACTTGAAAATTTTGGCTTTCATTCTACTTTCTTGTCATGGGTAAAATCATATCTAATAGATAGAATTAACTATGTTGTTGTTGATGGCGTAAAATCATTTTCATATAGAGCTACCTCTGGGGTTCCTCAAGGTAGTATCCTTGGTCCTCTATTTTTTGTTATTTTCATCAACGATTGCTCAGAGTGTTTTTCCTTGTGTGAACATCTACTTTATGCCGATGATTTAAAAATTTTAAAAAAAAATAACAAGCTTCTCTGATATTCAAATTATGCAAAATGAGGTTAACAAATTCCAGGAATGGTGTGATCGAAATATGCTAATGATCAATATCGAAAAATGCTGCTCGGTCACCTTCAACAAAATTAGATTGCCACTCATATCTTCGTACTCTATTTCTGGCTCTGTCCTCAGTTCTAGTTACAAAATCAAAGACCTTGGGGTTGTTTTTGACTCGAATTTCACGTTTATTGATCACTTGAATTACATTATACCTAAAGCATATTCCTCTCTAGCTTTCATTAGACGGAATAGTTCTGAATTTAAGGATCCTTATACTAAAAAATTGCTGTTTAGTACATTTGTAAGGTCCAAATTGGAATATGCTTCTATAATCTGGAATCCGTTTTATGATGTGCATTCCAATAGACTTGAACGTATACAAAAAAAGTTTCTAAAATTTGCATTATCCAGTATTAGGTTTAATATGCCTATTCCATCTTATGTTCCGCGGTGCAGACTGATCAGTCTGCATACTCTTGCCAGTAGGCGATTGATATCTGGCTTAGTTTTTATTCGTGATGTTCTCAATGGGACTATTGATTGTCCGTTTTTATTGCGTTGTATTAAACTCAATGTTCCAGCCAGAAACTTACGACATCATGATTTATTTGCTATTGACCTCTGCAAAACCAGGTATGCTCAAAATGAACCAATTATCAGACTGCTATCGGAATTTAATTTGTTATGTAGAGAAATAAATTTAGATATATTTGTAAATCGCAATGAATTTAAAGAAAAACTTTGTATGTACTATTTTCAATATAATTAATAATCTATGTACGTTTTAGTCTGTAAGGTTTCTAAACCATAGACTTAATAAATAAATCTAAATCTAAATCTAAATATATCAGCGTGACGGCAGCCCTATAGGGGTTGATCGACCTGGCGTCGTCACAGGCAATTAGCCTGACATTGCCCTGGAACCACCCTGCATCGGTGTAAAATGGCGGTGGACAGGGTTGTCTTTTTAACCTCAACGGCCACCGTAGCGAGCGCGGCCTCGATACACTTCAACTGTTGTTTCGGTATCCTGCCATCTTCGCTGCTCTCGCCTATAATGCCAATGAGCTGCCGACACTTGGCAATTCGGCGAAAGACCGCGTCCAGCCTCCCTGCGTCTTGGCCGTTTTCGGTGCCGTGGGGCTGGATTCATCCATGGACCGCTGGCGTTTCGAGGTTTCATCACTCTCGACTAAAACTTTTAAAATTACTTGAACTAAAAAATTAAAAATAAATAATAGTTTAAAAAAACTAAAAAAACACGCTTTTAAAGCTAACCGAACCAAAAAATAGAAAATAATTTGCAATTAAAAAGGGTTATATAACAGTAGTAGAAGGTCAAACAATAATTTATAGTTAATCACCTCAAAATAAAATTATAATAAAATTAAGTTATTAACAGAATAATTTAATTCACAGTAAAAAGCGTGGGGTGCTTGATATGAATGTTACAATCATTCTATTGGAAACTATCTGAGAGGAAAGATATGAAATGTAGTCAAATGCACCCCACGTTTTTAACCTGAATTAAATTATTCTGTTAACAACTTAAATTTATTATAATTTATTTTGAGGTTATTAACTATAAACGATTGTTTGACCTTCTACTACTGTTATATAAACTCTTTTAATTGAAAATTATTTTCTATTTTTAGTTCGGTGTGCTATAAAAGCGTGTTTTTTTAGTTTTTTTAAAACTATTATTTATTCATTTGGCAATTTAATCGTAAGTGCCTCAGCAATTTTAATGTTAGTTACCTGAATTAAATTTAGACGCATGAGCTATGAGCTCAGAGCACAAAACAAACCTATCGTTATATTGGCAGCGACGTGATTTGCTCAGAGACGAAATAGTCCTAACAGTTCCACAATTTGGAAAGACTGTGCTTTCTGCTATAACATCATATAAAATGTCTTTTTTTAGACCACTCAATTTTTTCGGATTCGTGTTTTGTGAGCTAAAATAACCTTAGCAATAAAATTTTACGAAAATTGCCCGAAAGCTTTTTGAGAAAACTGCATTTTGGCGCATCATCATGTAACATCGATTGCATGTTGGCATGCGAAAATATACTCCTGACGATATGTAACGCAGTTTGTAGGGTCTAGTTGAGGACATAAGCCCTACTTATTTAGAATTTGCAATATACCCAAAAATTTTGTAGTAAGGGGCCAAAAACCCACTTTTAATAGGTGATTCATATATTGGCTTATAACATAATTTTTGTTTGAGCTACGAACAAAACTGTATGTCATCAGAATAAGCACATTTCTGCGCTTCCAACAAAATATATTCAAAAATTTCAACGCACTGCATCACTTGTTGTTGTTGTTGTTGTAGTGATAAGGATACTCACCGAAGGCCTTGGAGAGTGTTATCGATGTTGATGGTCTTTTGCCGGATGCAGATTCGGTACGTTCCGTTAATTAGCAACACTAAAATACTATCCCAACTATCTCGGGAACGATTTCGTATGACCACATGAAACTTTCTAGGCCATACTGCCCTCCCTCCCCACGGGATCCATGATGAACTTGGGGTCGGTAGAGCCTCGGCTGTTAAATAAACAGGATTCGCCACAGCTAGGTAAGGTTTGGAGAAGCTTTATATTGCGCTGGCAACCCTTGAAAGAGTTGCGCTAAATAACCGCTTGAATCAATTTGGTATTTTAGTCGCTTTTACGACAGGCATACATACCTACCGAGGGTTATAATTTAAGCTCCTCCAAACCCGCTGGGGGTGCGTCAGTATTCATTTGTAGCGGATACTTAGTAAAAAGTCTAAGAATGTTACTCACTATCGATGTACGAAATTTCATGCAGATGGGTTAAGTCGTTTCCAAGATCGTTCGGAAATGCAAACAATTTAACTCGTACTACGTAAGTCTGTGTACTTGTCTGTATTAATCATTACATAATAAAGTCACGGTATTATGTAATACAGTTCAATGTACAATACAAAATAAACAAACATAACAAGATGTAATTTTCTTTTTGAAAAGACTAGTAAATATTTGCCCAGACTGCGCTAAGTAATTTCATTCGCTGAATTATACTCATATATCTTGAATTTGGTATTTTGCTAGAACAAAAACTGTTTGTGCATCACCTGCTTGAAATTTACAGCCGATACTTTCAAAATTTCCTCAAGCTATATGTCTTTAATAAATCCACGAGAGTATTTTCTTCCGTATGACATACCTAACAATCGGCAGTAAGAGTGGGCAGATAGAATGTACAATCTTACGCATTATTAATATCGACGTCGATTGTGCGAATAAGTTAACGGAGGATAAGAAAATGTATTAACAAAAACATAACGCCATAGTCATAACCATATTTTTACTTATCGAATTCAATTGGCATCAGTTATTGGTGCCTTAACCTTAAAATTGTGAAATTTTCATAAAATGAAGAAACCGCAAAAAATTACAAACATATACTACAATAAATAAGTCTTTAGGCAAAACGTGTACAAAACAATAAATAAAATCGGCAAAAAGTTAATAAATTCGCCAACTAAAATATTTTTAGGTAATGGATATGGCGAAAAACCTTTACGCTTCCAAGGCAGTCGGTTCTATGTACCGGATCGACTCGAGATTTTTCCCTACCAAGAACCGTCATTTCAGTGTAACCCTAACCCCTAACCCCTAATTTGTTGCGAAAAAACAAAAACCAATTGGTTAGCTATGGTATGGTTATGGCAAGGGTAGTTATGGTATGGCACCATTGACCAATTACATTGATTTCCATAAGGTGGTTGGATCAGCTCCTTTGTATGGATATGGATACGTCAAGTTAAAACGGCCCTAAGGTTGTGGTACAAAACGTTGATCTTAAAGTCTTGACTTGATCTCACATGTATGAATAGATCAAGAGAACAAAAGAAATTGCCAAATAAGTACATTAAAACCCTGAGAAATTATTCATCTTAACATATACGCTTGTGGTCGAAATTCGACCCACTCATTAAAAAAAAACACGAATTTTTAGTTAAAAACGAAGAAATGTGCTAAGGGAATTTAGCCTATTTCACACCACCCGTTAGGTATGCAATTGGCCCTTTACCTAGTTTAATTTATATAAATACATATTTAATACGTAAGTCTGAAAAAACGAAAATTTCGAAAAGAATTGAGAATGCCTTCATAAAAATAAAAGAAAATATAAAAAAACAAGTAAGGAAGGTTAAGTTCGGGTGTAACCGAACATTACATACTCAGTGAGAGCTATGGTGACAACATAAGGAACATAGCCATGTAGGAAAACGAACCGATGGAAACCCGGGAATGTGTTTTTATGACATGTGTATTAAATGAAAGGCATTAAAGAGTATTTTAGAGGGAGTGGGCCATAGTTCTATAGGTGGACGCCATTTAGGGATATCGCCATAAAGGTGGATCAGGGTTGACTCTAGAATGCGTTTGTACGATATGGGTATCAAATGAAAGGTGTTAATGAGTATTTTAAAAGGGGTGGACCTTAGTTCTCTAGGTGGCCGCCTTTTCGAGATATCGCCATAAAGGTGGATCAGGGTTGAACAAATTCTAGAGTTTTGTACAATATGGGTACTATCAAAAGAAAGGTGTTAATGAGTATTTTAAAAGGGAGTAATCCTTAGTGCCATAGGTGGTCACCTTTTCGAGATATCGCCATAAAGGTGGACAAGGGTGACTCTAGAATTCGTTTGTACAATATGGGTATCAAACGAAAGGTGTTAATGGGTATTTTAAAAGGGCGTAGCGCTTAGTTCTATTGGTGGATGCCTTTCCAGATATCGCCATAAAGGTGGGCCAGGGGTGACTCTAGAATGTGTTTGTACGATACGGGTATCAAATTAAAGGTATTAATGAGGGTTTTAAAAGGGAGTGGTGGTAGTGGTATATGTGAAGGCGTTTTCCAGATATCGACCAAAATGTGGACCAGGATGAACACATCTGTTGGATACCGCTAATTTACTTATATATGTAACACCATGAACAGTATTCCTACCAAGATTTAAAGAGTTTTTTATCTCGCCCTGCAGAACTTTTCATTTTCTTCTACTTAATATGGTAGGTGTCACACCCATTTTACAAAGATTTTTTCTAAAGTTATATTTTGCGTCAATAAACCAATCCGATTACCATGTTATCCCTTTCTTCGTATTTGATATAGAATTATGGCATTTTTTCATTTTTCGTAATTTCGATATCGAAAAAGTGGTCGTGGTCATAGTCGGATTTCAGCCATTTTTTATACCAATACAAAATGAGTTCAGATAAGTACGTGAACTCAGTTTAGTAAAGATATATCGATTTTTGCTCAAGTTATCGTGTTAGCGGCCGAGCGGAAAGGACAGACGGTCGACTGTGTATAAAAACAGGGCGTGGCTTCAACCGATTTCGCCCTTTTTCACAGAAATAAGTTATCGTCCTAGAATCTAAGCTCCTACTAAATTTCACAAGGATTGGTAAATTTTTGTTCGAATTATGGCATTAAAAGTATCCTAGAAAAATTAAATGAAACAGCACGGAGCCACGCCCATTTTGAAATTTTCTTTATTTTTGTATTTTGTTGCACCATATCATTACTGGAGTTGAATGTTGACATAATTTACTTATATACTGTAAAGATATTACATTTTTTGTTAAAATTTTACTTAAAAAAATTTTTTTCAAAGTGGGCGTGGTCGTTCCCGATTTTGCAAATTTTTATTAAGCGACGTATAGTAATAGGGGTAAAGTTCCTGCCAAATTTCATCATGATATCTCAACGACTGCAAATTACAGCTTGCAGAAATTAAATTACCTTCTTTTAAAAGTGCGGTGCCACGCCCATTGTCCAAAATTTTACTAATTTCTATACGCGTCATAAGTTCAATCACCGTTATCCGTCTTGGTATTGAATTATCGCACTTTTTCGGTTTTTCGAAATTTCGATATCGAAAAAGTGGGCGTGGTTATAGTCCGATATCGTTCATTTTAAATAGCGATCTGAGATGAGTGCCCAGGAACCTACATACCAAATTTCATCAAGATACCTAAAAATTTACTCAAGTTATCGTGTTAACGGACAGACGGACGGACGGACGGACATAGCTCAATCAAATTTTTTTCGATCTTGATGATTTTGATATATGGAGGTTTATATCTATCTCGATTCCTTTATACCTGTACAACCAACCGTTATCAATCAAAGTTAATATACTCTGTGAGTTCTGCTCAGCTGAGTATAACAAGTAAGGAAGGCTAAGTTCGGGTGTAACCGAAAATTACATACTCAGCTGAGAACTTTGGAACAAAATAAGGGAAAATCAACATTTAGCAAAATGAACCTAGGGTAACCCTGGAATGTGTTTGTATGACATGGGTTTCAAATGGAAGGTATTAAAGAGTAATTTAAAAGGGAGTGCGCCATAGTTCTATAGGTGGACGCCATTTCGGGATATCGCCATAAAAGGTGGACCATGGGTGACTCTAGAATGTGTTGTACGAAATGGATATAAAAGTGAAAGGTGTTAATGAGTATTCTAAAAGGGAGTGGGCCTTAGTTCTATGGGTGGACGCCTTTTCGAGATATCGCCATAAAGAAATGTGCAAAAATTTTGAGTGCGAAAAGCATTCACTAATGTCATTAATAAAGATTATAAAAAGGAGCGGACCTAGAATGCTTCCTTGAGGAACGCCTGAAGTGGCAACAAAAGGGTTCGAGAGTGCACCATCAATGGTAGCTACGCAACTTCTTCCGGTTAGGTATGATTTGAGCCATAATAAAAAAGATGAATGGAATCAAAGGCATACCAATTTATGTAATAGAATCGTATGAAAGACTTTATCAAACGCCTTTGAAAAATCCGTGTAAATGCAATCAACCTGGAGTCCTGCCGAAAACGAAGAAATACAGAATTCGGTAAAGACCGCTAAATTAGAGGCCGTTGAACGACCCTGCACAAATCCATGTTGATTGGGATTTATCATAGCCTTGACAGTAAAATATATTTTTTCTTTAACAATCCATCAAGTAATTCGAGATGCTCGAGAGCTTGGATATTGGCCGATAGTTACGAACGTCGTTTTTTCTCCCACTTTTGAAAAGAGGTGTGATTGTAGTTAGTTTCCAATCGTTCAAAAACGTCCCTGAAGAAAGGGATTTATTAAATATAATCTCCAATGGAGTAACTAATGCTGGACAGTTTTTGAGGAACATTGCTGACAGTCCATCACAATCTGTCTGAGAAAAGGACTTGAGACAAACTAACCCCTCCGTAATATCGTTAGCGGTAATTTGAAGCGCACCGAAATTAAGAAATGGCGGAATATCGCCAGAGAAATCAGGAGACTCTCCAACATTAGACACGTAATTTGACTTAAAAAAGTCAGCAAACAGATTTGCTGCTTCATATGGGGTAGTAGCGAAGTTATTATCGTACTCAACCGACGTGGGAATGCTTGAGGCCGCCTTTTGGATTTCACGAAATTCCAAAATTTCTTCGGATTAGATTTAATATTTCTCTCCGTACTACTTAAATAGTTTTTGTACAACTTGTTATTCAGAGACTTGAATTTCTTCTGAAAATGGCGGTATTTAACAAAATATGCTGAAATACGAAATGCCTTATATTTCCTAAGAAACTTGTTTTCGAGATTTTTTAATCGTTTCAGGCGCGTGTTACCCCATGGTGATTTGTAACCTCGCTTCCTCTTTAAAGATATATTATTGAGACAAAATTCATTCATTATTAGTTTGAACTTAGAGAAACAATTGTTAACGTCAAGGCCAGAGAGTAGCTCCGCCCAGTCGAATTCTAAAATAGAATTGTTTAAACTTAGATAATCACAAGAGGTGAAATTAAAAGCTGTATCAGTATGAGATAACGGTAAAAATTCGTAAAAAGTATCTTAATTTCTAGAGCGGCATATTGAATACTTTCAGCCGATATAGGAGACACACACTTAGATACGACAGAATTAACATTCTCGGAAACAAAGATAAGATCTAAGAGTTTATTAAGTTGATTAAAAATTCCATTAATTTGCTTCAAATTTATACTCAGAATACTATCAATAAAATATGATTCGTGGTGAGTAGTTATATTGTTAGCTAAAAGGCTTGAATTTGCAGAATCACCATACCAGATAATATTGCTAAGATTAAAATCGCCCAAAACGCATAAGTGATTGTCGCCTAAATTATCAAAAGCTAGACTAGTCACATTATCCACATGCGCTTTATATAAATCCACGTTACTCCCTGGTGGTATGTACGAGGCAATCAGATACAAGCAGCCGTTTGTCTCAGCTCCGTTAATGCATACACATAATTGATCAAGCAGTGAGTCATTATTCGCGAGTTCAACAGAATATGCGCGAAATACTCTTCTCACCGCAACTAGAACACCGCCACCTCTTAAGGAACCCGTCTTGACAGCGTCACGGTCTTTACGAAACACGTCGTAAAGTTGCGTATCGAAAAACTCACTGTTGTAGAAATCAGAGTTTAGCCATGTTTCAACTATGACAATTATATCGAACAACTCTTCTGCACTGAATTGATAAATTGTGTTGGACTTAGTACGTAAGCCAGATACATTATGAAAGTAGATACTGAGGGCACTGTTAAAATCACGAGAAACACTCTTATCTAGTGTCACGTTTCGTGGTTTTGAACGGCTTGTTTCCGAAAAGAATGAAACGGCTTCACTTTCACATTAGCCGGCCAAAGAGATGGTTGTAGGATACTTTGGAGGTTAGTTGAGGGAATACCCATTTTAAAATTCACACGCCTGTGCTTGCCTACTGGATCATCTTTTTAAGCAGCGCAAAACAATGGATAGCATTAGTATCGATGTTGGCATGTTTTGCTACATAAACTTTTAATGTCAGCGGCTGTAACACTAGGCGCAAACGAAGGCAAGTGTACCCCACTTGTTACGAACAGCAACGTTTAGTTCTTTGTTGTCACTCGAACTAACAACAACTACTTGTTTATGCTTTTTGTTCACGTTGTTTTTTTCGACTTTACTGCTGTCCAACCAGTGTTGTTGACATTGAAATTAGCTGAATTCGAAGTAGAAGAAGTCGTAGCAGCAGTAGGACCATATGACCTACCATAAAATAACGTCTGTGAACTATATAATACCAAGATATAACAAAGCTGAATAAACAAATTATTCACGCAAACATACTCACTAAAATAAACTTAATTTCATAGCTTTAGGCGACATAAACAAATTAGGGTTATGGGATCTAAGCATCCGATATATTGGGCATATAATCCAACAAAGTTAGCATAATAATGATACTAGTATCGCCTGTGGTCGAAATTCGACCAAATTGTATTTTTTTCAACTCAGTCTATGCATCCAGTGTTGGGGGTAGTGCAATAACGTTAAGCAGTGAGTGGAAATATAGCAAACTCGTCTAACTTACTTAAATTTTTCATTAAGACGTTGTAATTTTTATGGTATTTTCTTAAATTTTCTATAAAATTTTCAAATGTAATTATAACGTTTTGGTATGGAGCTCCTTAAAGAAAAATATAAAAAATATGTAAAATCAAAAGAAATTGACATAGAATTAAGGTGAAATTCCTTGACATTAAATTGAAAAATAGCTTTTTCCACACCACCCGGGAGGTCCCGTTGGGGCGCTACCGAAGTTTGTTTTGTGTGCTCGGTTCCCCAGTAGGCCTATATCACCCATATACATATATCGCCCATTTACTTCAGTAGTGTCATAATTCAAAAACACGAACTTTTAGTTAAAAACGAAGAAATATGCTTAAGGAATTTAGCCTATTTCACGCCACCCGTTAGGTATGCAATTGGCGCTTTACCGAGTTTACTTTTGTATAAATACAAATGTAGTATGTACATAAGTGTGACACAAAACGAAAATTTTGAATAGAATAGAGAACCTTCATAAAAAGTAAAATAAGAATATAAAAAAAAACAAGTAAGGAAGGTTAAGTTCGGGTGTAACCGAACATTACATACTCAGTTGAGAGCTATGGTTCCAACATAAGGGAAAATAACCTTGTAAGAAAATGAACCGAGGGTAACCCTGGAATGTGTTTGTATGACACGTGTATCAAATGAAAGGTATTAAAGAGTATTTTAAGAGGGAGTGGGCCATAGTTCTATAGGTGGACGCCATTTAGGGATATCGCCATAAAGGTGGATCAGGGTTGACTATAGAATTTGTTTGTACGATATGGGTATCAAATGAAAGGTGTTAATGAGTATTTTAAAAGGGAGTGATCCTTATTTCCATAGGTGGACACCGTTTCGTGATATTGCCATAAAGGGGACCAGGGGTTTGTACAATATGCGTTTGTACAATATGGGTGTCAAACGAAAGGTATTAATGAGTATTTTAAGAGGGCGTGGGCCCTAGTTCTATAGGTGGACGCCTTTTCGAGATATCGCCATAAAGGTGGACCAGGGGTGACTCTAGAATTTGTTTGTACATATGGGTATCAAATGAAAGGTGTTAATGAGTATTTTAAAAGGGGTGGCCTTAGTTCTATAGGTGGACGCCTTTTCGGATATCGATAAAGGTGGACCAGGGTGACTCAGAATGCGTTTGTACATATGGGTATCAAAGAAAGGTGTTAATAGTTTTTAAAAGGGAGTGGGCCTTAGTTCTATAGGGTGGACGCCTTTTCGGGATATCGCCATAAACGTGGACCAGGGGTGACTCTAGAATGCGTTTGTACAATATGGGTATCAAATGAAAGGTGTTAATGAGTATTTTAAAAGGGCGTGGGCCTTAGTTCTATAGGCGGACGCCTTTTCGAGATATCGCCATAAAGGTGGACCAGGGATGACTCTAGAATTTGTTTGTACGATATGGGTATCAAATGAAAGGTGTTAATGAGTATTTTAAAAGGGAGTGGGCCATAGTTCCATAGGTGGATGCCTTTTCGAGATATCGCCATAAAGGTGGGCCAGGGGTGACTAGAATTTTTTTGTACGATATAGGTATCAAATGAAAGGTGTTAATGAGTATTTTAAAAAGGAGTGGGCCTTAGTTCTATATGTGGACGCCTTTTCGAGATATCGCCATAAACGTGGACCAGGGGTGACTCTAGAATGTGTTTGTACTATATGGGTATCAAATTAAAGGTATTAATGAGGGTTTTAAAAGGGAGTGGCCCTTAGTTGTATATGTGAAGGCGTTTTCGAGATATTGACCAAAATGTGGACCAGGGTGATCCAGAACTTCATCTGTCGGGTACCGCTAATTTATTTATATATGTAATACCACGAACAGTATTCTTTCCAAGATTCCAAGGGCTTTTGATTTCGCCCTGCAAAACTTTTTCATTTTCTTCTACCTCCACCTGTCTTTTTTCCCTTAGGCTTTTGAGGTCCTTTTCGACTTCGCCCACCTCTAGCGTGTTAGGGTTTTTATCCTCGGGAATTCTTTTCCTAAGTCGCATGTAAATTTTGCCAGTGCCAAAGGACATTTTGCCATGCTGCGTGTACAAAATATCCTCCGCCTGCTTGTTTATTTGGAAGATGTAGAACTGACCATCCTCGGTAGGCCGAGATACAGTAAGTACCTTCCAATCCTGTGTCGGTATGTTCGGATTCTGATTCTGCAGAAGTCGCAGTGTATCCTCCGACTTCATCACGCATGGTATCCATACCTTAACTTTTGGTACCGTGGGGATTTGCGCTTTATCCACCACCTCAAACCGCGCGTTCGTGCCTTGCCTTTCGAGGTTTGGAACCACTTCCTCCAGCCACCGCAAGCTCGCGATGTTGTCGCACGCTATCATCTTCACACCATTATACCATCCCCCCCAAATCAAAGGTTGGAAGGGGCTTACTTGGTCGTTCCCGCATCATCTTAAGCACTAAGCTAATAAGCTCCCTTTTCACAGATCTCCACCTTTCAGTAGTCATTTGTCCGAAAGGACTGCTACGATCAACCAGCGCCACAGTCAGTGACTGCTTTGCCACATCACTCATCTTCTCGGGAAAAGCAGGAGTCTTAGTGTTATCTCCCTTTGGCACCTCCGAGAAAGCCGGAGTCTTAGCGTTAACTCCCTTTGGCTTATCTCCTACTTCCGTAATTGGAACTTCCCTCTGACTCGCAGCTTTCGAGGTAGTTGCTACCTCTCTATTGGAGCCCATCTGTCTTACAGTTTTGGGCCTACTTGCCTTGTCTATGCGACTGCCCTGCCTCGCGGCTCTAGGACTGGGTCCTTTCTGCCTCTTGAAAGCCGGCTTGTCGCCTTCCCCCGAACGTTGCCTCTTCATTCTGCCATTCGACGCTTCTTCCTCCTCGTACCGGTTGCAGAACCGAGGGTTTCTCGCAGCAAACCTTTTGAACTGCCTTCGACCTACTTCTACCGCTTCATGGGCCCATTCCAAGCGCTCGATCTCCACTTCTGTTGGGTCGACCACTGCTCCCAAGCGTTGTACAATTCTTAGTGCTGCATGGTACTGCGAGAGAGCTCTTTTACTTCCTCTGCTCCGTACCCTTCTCCACTCTTCTACTCCGTTTTCATTTGTGTGCTTCTCCAACACGGAGTTCATTGAATCAGCACTACTCTCGCTCCCCGAGTCCGACGCATCGCTTAATTCGTATTTGTCGTCCTTGGATTGCGACTCAGTCCTCCTCTTTACATCGTCTTTATTACAATCAGGTAATGAGTCGTTCATCTTGGTCGTACGACCACCTGCCTGACAAGGCGGGCTCAGCGGTCCAGTATTATATACGGGGAAAGAACCGTCCGCCACAGCAGCGCCCCTTACTGTGGTAAGGCCATTAATACTTCCCGAGCTGGCCCGGTATCGGGAAGGCTCCGTTCGAATACAGCCGAATTTATCCCCTGGCTGCAAATCGTCCAATAGGCACGGTCTGCATAACACCCTGGATTAGGGGGTCCGTTTCAGTCAAGTTGCATTTAAATAATAATCAACTAAGTTGAAATAAAAGAATATATAATTAAATTAAAATAAATTAGCATAAAAGGCAATATAAAAAATTTAATGTTATATTTTTGGAGCAAATAAATTTTTTTTTGTGTTCAGTAAAAGACGTACTTTATCTAAAATGAAGATAAAATCTGGAAATGCAAACAAATTTTCGGGTAAATTTGCTATTAATTGTTATAAATAAATTTAGTTAGTTTCAACAAAAGTTAATTCAGTACTGTTGTGATTTCATGTTTTTTGAAAGCAACTAAAATAAAAAACAAAGAATCTGTTAAATAAAGACCCATGTATTTACGTGTCAGTGAAATTTGTCACAAGAAATGGGCTGGTCTAAAATTAACTCTATTTAAGATTTTTTTGTGCGCTACAAATTATTTTGGAACAATTTTTTTAGGATTTTGGTACAGGCCGCTAATAGGTAAGTGGCAACAATGGGAAACCATGTTTTATTTTTTCACCGTCTGGCGCGTACGCATATATACATATGTAGGTAAAACATTTCAGCAACACGACTACGCAGCTTTCCGAATTGAGTGGGGTTACATGTGCATGTAAGTAAATTTCGATATTTGGAAAGATTGTTCGAATTTAGAAAACAATGTTTCTATTAATCATAAACAAATAAAGCAATGTTTGTTAACAAAAATACGCCTAGGCACTGCGGCTGATCCATGCGAATCGATTCATATAACTTTTATATGATTTTGCGTATGCTAAGTATGCGAAACAGCCTGGCAATTGATTCTATGGAAAATTTGTTAGCGTATTTGTGGGTTTGTGGCTGAACTCCTCCTAAACGACCGATGCAATATTGATGACATTTTGTGTGTATGCTCAAGGGGCTTTAAAGATGCTTTATATTAACAACTTCGCCCGTTTCCTTTCTTATCTTTCCCGTAAATGAACCTGGGACCGATCCATTCTAAATAAAAATAACTAATGGTGTGATTTTTTGTGAAATTTTGTTAAAGGATTCCTCTTTGATTAGCTGAATATTCGCAAAACTTTTTTTCCGACATGTGATCCCGGGCCAACCTTTTTAAAAAAATCTAATTTATGGTTTGATTAATTTAAGCTGAATGTGTTGCTTAGGCAGCCTATTAAAAAGGAAAATAAGAGATAGGAGTGGGAGAGGAGAAGAAGAAAGCGTGAGTAGGAAATGGAGTTAAGAATGAGGAAAGTGCGAGGGTAAGATAGGAAGGAGAGGAAGCAAGTATTTTCAGAGGAGAAGAAGAAAGAAAGAGGAAGGTTGGGAGAAAATGTGAAAGTGAAAATATACATAGGACAGACGAGGAACAAACAAGGAGGGGAAGAGGGAGAGGCAAGCAGATAAAAAAATTTCGTTTTGCAGAAGCTTTGATATGATATGTTGACTGGAAGGGTAGTAACATCGCAAGAAGGAAAATTATTGGGCATTAAAGCGTCTACATACAAATTAATGTGATTTTAAAAATTGCGTTATTTTCTTCACATCTGGTCGGTCAGATGAAGCAGACATTTGATATTTGGTATAGAGATTCTATATATAAGAAAATAGAGGTGGGAGAAAATGGAAGTGGGGGTTGTAGTCAGAGCTGGGTAGTAATAATTACTTTATCGTTCATTCGCTAATACAAGTACTTGGGGTAAGTAATCAATTCCTTTCTCCATAGCGTTCTTTTGCATTCATTTCATCACTAGACCAGTTACTGTCTCCTCACAATATATCAGGACGGTTTGGATGTACTGCTTAATGAATTTCTTCCAGAATCATTCCTGACTCTTGAAGATGTCATACGTGGCATTTTCGTGATCAAGTCATCAGTGCAAATGGATGTAGATGGGTTGTGTTCTTTTTTATTTAAAAATATTGCAGCTGTTGCATATCCAATCTTATTAATTGTTAATAAATCTCTCAGGAATGGAGACCTCATAAACGCTTGGAAAGTAATGTCTATTAACCCGACATTTAAGAGTGGTAATAAAAGCAACGTTGCTAACTACCGTTCCATTTCCAAACTTTCCACTGTCTCGAAATTGTTTGAAATTTTTGTTAAAGATAAAATTTTCTTCGCAGTAAAGACCTTGATTTCACCTAATCAGCATGACTTTATGCCTGGCAGATCGACTGTAACTAATCTAGCAGTATTTTCTGAATTCTGTATTTCTTTATTTAATAGGAGAGCACAAGTAGATACTATCTATACCGATTTTTCGAAGGCTTTTGACGAAGTCAGCCATTCATTACTAATATCCAAACTTGCTGTCTTGAGCTTCCATTCTAATATGTTATATTGGGTGAGGTCTTACTTGGCAGATCGTAGCTGTGTTGTTGTGGTGGATAGTATCTGTTCACGGTCATTTACCGCCACCTCTGGTGTACTCCAAGGGAGTGTGTTGGGACCCCTATTATTTGTTATCTTTATTAATTGCATACGTCATTGTTTCAGGTATGCTAATTTCTTACTGTATGCTGATGACTTGCATCAATCACGACTCAATCTGAGTCCACTATGCTCCAAGCGGATCTTGATAACTTAATTGACTCGTGTAGAGTGAATCATCTGCTTTTAAATATGAGCAAATGTTTTAATATTACCTTTGCTAAAACTCGAAATGTTATTTCTGCTTCGTACCATATTGGGGACTCTTCGCTGAGGGTTGTTGATGAAATACCAGATCTTGGTGTAGTCCTTGATGCTAAGTATCTATTTCACAGTCAGATTAATTATGTCAATGCGAAGTCCTATTCCACACCCGCGATCATTCGCCGTTTCAGTATGGATTTTATTGTCCCTTATACTTTAAAACTTTTATTTACAACCCTAGTGCGGTTTAAGCTAGAATATGCTGTATTCATTTGGAGGCCGTACCATGCCTGCCATATAGACCGACTTGAGCGTATTCAAAAAATATTTTTGCGACTTGCGCTCCGGGCTTTGCGTTTTCACGGTCATGTTCCAACATACAGTTCTAGGTGCCTTTTAATTAACCTGAAATCATTAGTTAGTAGAAGATCAATGCTATCACTGACATTTTTATACGATATCATCAACGAACCCTTCCATGTCATGTTTTTTTCTAGTTAGATAGATTTAGAACGATTTATGCTTCTAATTCTCCAATTGCTAGGGCAATGGGGAAGTATAATTTGCTATATTCTATTGATATTGATTTTCCATTAAATAAATTTAGGTTTAAACTGCTATTGAATGAAGTAGTTTGATTATTTAATAATTCTTATTTAAGATACATTTGTAAATAGCCTGTACGAGTAAGGAGGTTCTGATTGTCCTAGACTATAATATGAAGAAATAAATATATAAATAAATAAATAAAATCGCACGAGAAGTCATCTTATCCAAAACTTAGCTTGGACTCGAATGGCTCGGAAAAAGTGTGTTTCAAGTTAAGTTCTTAGACGGTGACCGAAATATAAAAAATTAGCTTACACAATTTCCGTCCATCCATCCGTCAGCTTAGCCCGCTAACCCCCATTTTGACTCTTAGTTTTACCAATCAGCTTACATCTTTTAATTCGCCATGCCTTGAACCGCATAAAGCTACTGGGCGTACAAGTAGTACGAAAACGGCGTTAGTTTAGGAGATAATTTCGAAGTATAAAGGCCTTTCTCCATATTTACATCTGCCTCGACTGAAGTGACAGTTTCTAAAATAATTCCGCACCTACTTGAACAGCAGTTGTTGCAACCCATCCCCTCTGATCAATTCTTAGGGCAAAATAATAACGAAAAAACTGCTCCCAGTGTCTTTGTAGTGCGTTCTCCCAACATATCGGTGTTAATATTGCTTTTCTCTAACAATACTTGAGTAGACGACATGAAGCATTATAAAACGTCGCGACTGAAGCCTAGTGAGCTAAAGGATAATAATAATATCCCATCTTGCGGCATTTGTAACAATAAAAAAGTAAATCTTGGTTACTCGTTTGATGTCTAAACGATCATTGTTTTTATTGACGAAGTTACCTTAATATTTGCACAAAATTATTCTAATTAATTCTTATGAGCTACATACATACATATTTACATTATTACATACTTACATACTAAGTGTACAAAATATGAAGTACCTAGATGCATATATGCAGCTCGGTGGAAGCTCAGAGCAAATACCATTAATTGTGGGAAATGCTTAGTAAGCAAAACATAATAGAGTAAGTTAAGTGTCAACACGTCGTGGGAATAAATTATGTGCAGGCAAAGGTTGGTGGTGAGCAAATCGTCAGCTTTAACTTGTAACAGAATATTCTCGAGTTACGAGACAGTAGACTGTCGTGGCGCGTGTCGGAATATATGTATGTGCAATTGACTGAATATGTATGTATGTAAGGGTCAATGCATCTCAACACATACCAAAACGGAGTCAAAATATATATTTGTACAAATGAATGAATGACTGAATGAATGAGTGAATGAATGAAAGCTACACATCCCTGCAAAAATTGTTGGATTAGGTGTTCCATTTTCTTCATGTTGGAGTACTCTAACAATACTCCTTTGCAATGCGTTTGTGGACCACCATCAGCCGATCATTACTCGTTTTTTAACGACCGTGATAACGACACGATGACGATCGAACAGAGTTGCCAAAAGTAAAATATTGCATACAAATAACTGATAATAAAATTTTACAATGGAAACTCTGATAAAATGCAACCGCGCACTGGTTTTATGTATACATACTATAGTATAGAGAAATATTAGTTTCTTTATTCACGCAAATGGTAAATAACATAAGAATATTCGTAGTATAAAATATAAAAGTTGTATTGCCCCTCTTCATTTACTTTCATTTTAAATTAAATTCACTCCGATAATTCTTTCCGACACAATTCCTCTTTAGTACTTTGTCATATGATCCTCTGTGGGTGCTCTATGGAGTACTACAGTGAAAGTACTTTGGAAAGTACTCTCACGTATGTACTCTATGGAATACTCACAAACAAAGCGAGAGTGGGATCACTTACTCCTCTCCTAGGACATCGCAATGTTAATTGGAGCACATTTTTTGTATGAATACAGATTAGTTTTGGAACACTCCTATACTCCTAAAGGAGTATTCCTTACACTTTTTATGGAGTACTCTCGTTTTTTGAAGGGATTCCTCTGTTTACATATTTGTGGCGTGGCTTGGACCCACCCATTGTGATGGATCAGCTTTACATGGGGCCAGTCCAGTATACGTCTCACGTATACTTAGCAGAAGATGTTGATTATGTCAGCCCACTTAACTTCGAGCTGTGTTCCACCACTGGTTTTATGGCAGTATACAATCGATCATATTAGTTTGAAAACAAATATAACTTAAGAAATGGAGCTTGTGTATTTTTCTGTATTAAATCATTAATCATACGGGCGTGGTGTCAATATCCCCGTTCAACTGTACAAATAAGTATTTTAATAAACAAATAAAAGACAATTTTCTTATGAAAAAGATTAGCAAAATATTTTGACAAACTCTCGCTAATTGCATTTCGTTGGAATATACAAACTTATCTTGAATTTGTTGTTTTGGTAGAGCAAAATCTGTTGGCTTGCTTTAAAGCCACGTCACTTAGCTGTTTTTCATATAGATGCGTAGACTGAGCGAAAATGGCGCCATCTGACATGAAACAGTAGTCAAGTTGCAACTTTTGTTGCAATCAAAGCATAAGAAGAGGAATTTGACATTTGCTTTGGCTAAGGGTGCTGGCACACTTTGCGAGTGAAATTATTTTCACACTCGTTGGTAATTTTTCTAACATTTTTCGCATTTAAAAACTGCGATAAAACAAATGAATACGACACAAAATATATTAGCAAGTATTTTTTTGTATACGAAGAATGTTTATAACAGAGCTTCGCGAATTTGGTATGTGAATGGACCAGGCGAAATAATCTTCAATTGCCAAGTCTGAAGTTTTTTTCATATTTAATAAAAAGATAATAAAAATAATTTTAAGGACTACCCTTATATAAATGGACCAAAAAATAGAAGGCAATTTTTCCTTTAATAAAGACATAGCCTTGTTGAATTTTGACTGAAAAACTTTAGCAATAACTCTTGTAAAAGAATTTTGGGATTTAAAATTATAAAGGTAGAGCGCGTGTTTAAATTTTAAATAATGAATTAGTTAATCCCAAGTACATAAAAAAAAATAAATAAATGTAATGCGCGATAACCTGCGAAGAGATCTAAGGCCGAGCTTCTCTTCCAATTTGCGTCGTGCTCCTCTTGATTTTCCCTACAAATTGGCCGGACGGGACCTACATGTTTTATACTGACTCCGAACGGCATCTGCAAGGCAGATGAGTTTTCACTGAGAGCTTTTCACGGCAGAAATACACCCGGAGCGCTTGCCAAACACTGCCGAGGGACGACCCCGCTTAGAAAAATTTTCTTCTAATTGAAAAACCTTATTTCTAAAATTTTGATGTTGCTTTGCCCGGGGTGTGAACCCAGGGCATACGGTGTGATAGGCGGAGCACGCTACCATCACACCATGGTGGCCGCCAATCCAAAGTACATGGTTTGCTTTAAATTGAAAGATTGCGCCCCACCTTTATAACTTTAAATCCCAAAATTCTTTTACAAGAGCTATTGTTAAAGTTTTTTGGTCAAAATTCAACAAGACTATGTCTGTATTAAAGAAAAAATTGCCCTCTATTTTTTGGTCCATTTATATACAGGTAGTCCTTAAAAAAATTTTTATCATCTTTTTATTTTAAATTTTTTAGTAGTGCCAAAGACTCTCTAAATATAAGATGGTACATTGTAGAGTTCTAAAGCTTTGTGGAAATTGTGGGACGGCTGTACGAGGAATTCACCATACTTTTTGCTATGCTGTCCGCCTCAACATAGCTGATTTTTTAAGGCTGTTTAACTCTGTAATCTTTCTTGTAATTTATTTTGCTTTTAGAAAAATTACCTATTTGAAATAAGCTGGCTGAAAAATATTGGCATAACAGCTTAAGTTAAATCAACAATGGAAAATCTTGGAAAATTTGAGCAGATGTGGCAATTAGGCGCGTTCGTTGAACGAAATATTGACAATCTATTGATCATCGCTAGGAAATTAGCGACATTCCATCAACTAAGCAGCACTTTTGCTATACTACTGTCATTATTTGGCTGCTCAAGCACACCCATATTAATTGTGCATTAAATCTAAAATATAAAACTCAAAAATTAGTGTGGTTGTTATGTCCCCAGCATTTATTTTGTTCAAAGTCAAAGTCAATAATAGCCAAAGCCAT
>JARSSU010003402.1:0-10011 GCA_029619165.1 Eurosta solidaginis | reverse complement strand
ACATCTAGATTGTTATTTGTGTTGTTTGATGCTAGTTTTTGGTGAATTGTGAAGTATTAGTCTTTACCAGAGAAGAGACGGGAGACTGACTGGGACTGCTGGAATTAAGAAATAGGATCCCCCCTCTAAGACCGGATCTCGAACCACACACGCACCTAGAGCAACGAACTATCGCGCAGTCGGCGACTGGAACAAAACAAAATACCACTGACCCACCAACGCAAACCCTCCCTACTACGGGACTCCAAACTGGAAATAACCGCAGAGCACCCCAGGAGACTAAGAGACGAAGAAGACAAGAAGAAGGAGGAAGGAAGGAAAAAAAAACTCTGGAGAGAAGAGAAAAGGCGGAGAAGGAAGACTGAGAAAGAGATAGAATGAGAATGAAGATGGATGCGAGGTTGATTGCGACTCAATCGATATCACAATGTAACTTAGAGCTCTCAGCTACAGCTTTATTTTGATATCCGTAATACACTACACATTCTAGGGGTCATCCGGTTCATGTTTTGGCACTCTATATCTCGAGACCCTTAGTCATTCAGCGGTATAAAACTACTATGTATCCCCTATAGCACACATCAACAGTTCAATTTGATACCCATATATAAAACACATTCTAGGTGTATCCGAGGTCATGTTGGCCTATATCTTGAGACGTAGTCACCCAGCGGTTGTTAAAGCTTACATCTGTACTAAAGCATACATAGCAACCAGTTTCCATTTGACGGCCCAAGCATCCACCGGGGGGAAGGAGGGGAGGCATTTGAGATAAGTGAACTCCTAGGGATACAGAATTAGGGGGGAGGAGTGAGTAGGTTTCAGGGAGTCGTGAGTAGGGAGTTTGGAGTGACCTAGTGAAGTGAAATAGGACGTGAGGAGTTGTACTTGAGGGAGTGAATACAAAAGGACAGGGGAGGGGAGGACTTGTCTCTCTCGTTCTGTGAATAAAAAGGAGGGAGTGAATGATGTGGATGGCAGTAAGGAGAGTGAAAAATAATAAAAAGATTAGGGAAAAAAGTGTAGTTTGTTAGAGGGGTAGGGCACTGGTTATTAGTTTTAGGGCAGAGTTAAGAAGGAAAAAAAAAAAAAACAAAAAAAAAAGCTTATTAAAATATATGACAGATTATTAAGCCCAAAATTTAGGGCAGAACTAAACGTCCTACCTATCTCATCTGCCGGGTCTGTCTGCTAGTTATTTATATAAAAAATATTCCCCCCGTTTCTCTGAAGAATCAAGACGAGCTTTAGTTCGGGTATTAATATTATTATAAAAATTTGAATTATTATTTTATTTATTATTTTTTTAACTTTACCATCAGCATTTAGATAGAGATCATAGGTAATTGTCAAAAAACCACCAGTCCCTACAACATTTCAGTTAGAATACATAAGCGTCTTTTAACGATAGCCATTTGATCTAATATTAAAGCAGAGCGCTACTTAAGCATTATTTTAATTTTAGTTTCTGTTCCTCTTAATTTAGTTTTCAGGTTTTCAGGCCACTAAAACGCTTTAAACCTCCGCGTTTACTGAGTGGTAATACTAAAAAAAAAAAAAATATGATTCGACAAGTCTAAAAAAAGGAGGTTCGTTTATGCATTTTATGTTCTCGGACTTCCGACAAAATTCCCAGGTCAGGATGTACATTTTTATACTCAGTAGAAAGTCCCTAGAGAGCTCACAGAGTATATAAGCTTGAATGGATAACCGGATTGGATTGTACATATATAAAGAATCGAGATAGAGCTATAGGACTTCCATATATCAAATCATCAGGATCGAAAAAAAATTTGATTGAGCCATGTCCGTCGTCCGTCGTTAACACGATAACTTGAGTAAATTTTGAGGAATCTTGATGTGAAATTTCGAATTTGGTACCGGTGAGATTTAGATTCACTGAGCACATCCTCACGTCTCATGTAAGATTATCGCTATTTTATCAAGAGAATATCAAAAAAAAATATATGCCCTACCCCAATTTTAAACTTTTTTACCATTTATTTATTTTTTTCTTCTTATTTTTAAAATGAATGATATACGGACACATAACCACGCCACCCCACATCCCCCACATATCGAATATTTCGAAACAAAAAAAAACAAAAAAAAAAAAAAAAAAAAAAAAAAAAAAAAAAAAAAAAAAAAAAAAAAAAAAAAAAAAGAAAAACTAAAAAAAAAAAAAAAAAAAAACAAAGAACAAAAAAATAAACAAAAAACCCGAAAAAAAAAACGCAAAAAAAACAAACAAACATATAACAAAAAATCGAAAAAAAAAACAAGAAAAAAAAAAAAAAAAAAAAAAAAAAAAAAAAAAAAAAAACCCCAAGTCACCGTGATAATTTTGAAAAGAAAAAAAAAAAAAACGAAAAAACACAAAAAAAAAATAAACCGAAAAAACAAAAAAACAAAAAAAAATTTCAACATAAAAAAAAATAAAACAAAAAAAAAAAAAATGTAAAACAAAAAACAAAAAAAAAAAAAAAAAAAAAAACAAAAAAAAGTTGTGTTGTTAGATAATCTATTACAAAAAACAAGACAGATTGTATTAAAAAACGCGACGATCCCCATCCGCACACGAAAACGAAAACTTGGTATATGAGAGAGAGTTGAGGTAGATGAGTTGAGCTTATGACGCAGAATAGAAAATTAGAAAAAATTTGGACAATGGGCGTGGCACCGCCCACTTTTAAAAGAAGGTATTAAATTATGGAAGCTGTAATTTGGCAGTCGTTGAAGATATCATGATGACATTTGGCAGGAACGTTGCGCCTATAACTATATGTACGCTTAATAAAAATTAGCAAAATCGGAGAAGGACCACGCCCACTTTAAAAAAAAATTTTTTTTAAGTAAAATTTTAACAAAAACATTTAATATCTTTGCAGTATATAAGTAAATTATGTCAACATTCAACACGCAGTAATGATATGGTGCACAAAATACAAAATAAAAGAAAATTTCAAAATGGGCGTGGCTCCGCCCTTTTTCATTTAATTTCTCTAGAGATACTTTAAACGCCCATAAGTCGAACAAAAATTAACCAATCCTTTTGAAATTTGGTAGGGGATAGATTTTATGACGTTAACTGTTATCTGTGAAATGGTGCGAAATCGGTTGATGCCACCCCAGTTTTATACACAGTCGTCCGTCTGTCCTTCCGCATGGCCGTTAACACGATAACTTGAGCAAAATCGACATATCTTTAATGAACTTAGTTCACGTGCTTACTTGAACTCACTTTATCTTGGTATGAAAATGAAAGAAATCCGACTATGACCACGCCCCACTTTTTCAGATATCGAAAATTACGAAAAATGAAAAAAAATGCCATAATTCTATACCAAATACGAAAAAGGGATGAAACATGGTAAGGTACTTGGATTGTTTATTGACGCGAAATATAACTTTAGAAAAAACTTTATAAAATGGTTGTGACACCTACCATATTAGTAGAAGAAAATGAAAAAGTCTGCAGTGGGCGAAATAAAAAACCCTTAAAATCTTGGCAGGTATTACATATATAAATAAATTAGCGGTATCCAACAGATGATGTTCTGGGTCACCCTGGTCCACATTTCGGTCGATATCTGGAAAACGCCTTCACATATACAACTACCACCACTCCCTTTTAAAACTCTCATTAATACCTTCATTTGATACCCATATCGTACAACAAGTCTAGAGTCACCCCTGGTCCACCTTTATGGCGATATCTCGAAAAGGCGAACACCTATAGAACGAAGGCCCACTCCCTTTTAAAAATACTCATTAACACCTTCATTTGATACCCATATCGACAAACAAAATCTAGAGTCACCCTGCCCACCTTTATTTGGCGATATCTCGAAACGGCGTCCACCTATGAACTAAGGACTCCCACTCCCCTTTATACTCATTAACATCCTTTCGTTTGATACCCATATTGTACAAACAGAATTCTAGAGTCACCCCCTGGCCCACTTTATGGCGATATCTCGAAACGGCGTCCACCTATGGAACTAAGGATTACTCCTTTTAAAAGTACTCATTAACACCTTTCCTTTTGACACCCATATGTACAAACAAATTTTAGGGTCACCCCCTGCTCCACCTTTATGGCGATATCTCGAAACAGGCGTCCACCTATGGAACTAAGGATTACTCCCTTTTAAAATACTCATGTAACACCTTTCTTTTGATACCCATATTGTACAAACAAATTCTAGGGTCACCCTGGTCCACCTTTATGGCGATATCTCGAAAATGCGACCACCTATACAACAACCACCACTCCATTTTAAAACCCTCATTAATACCTTAATTTGATACCCATATCGTACAAAACACATTCTAGAGTCACCCTGGTCCACCTTTATGGCGATATTTCGAAACGGCGGTCCACCTATAGAACTAAGGCCCACTCCCTTTTAAAATACTCATTAACACCTTTCGTTTGATGCCCATATTTTACAAACAAATTCTAGGGTCACCCCTGGTCCACCTTTATGGCGATATCTTGAAACGGCCTCCACCTATGGAACTAAGGATCACTCCCTTTTAAAATACTCATTAACACCTTTCTTTTGATACCCATATTGTACAAACAAATTCTAGGGTCACCCCTGGTCCACCTTTATGGCGATATCTCGAATCGGCGTCCACCTATGAAACTAAGGATTACTCCCTTTTAAAATACTCATTAACACCTTTCATCACCACCTTTATGGCGATATCTCGAAAAGGCGACCACCTATACAACAACCACCACTCCCTTTGAAACCCTCATTAATACCTTTAATTTGATACCCATATCGTACAAACACATTCTAGAGTCACCCCTGGTCCACCTTTATGGCGATATTTCGAAACGGCATCCACCCATAGAACTAAGGCCCACTCCCTTTTAAAATACTCATTAACAACCCATTCGTTTGATGCCCATATTGTACAAACAAATTCTAGGGTCACCCCTGGTCCACCTTTATGGCGATATCTCGAAACGGCCTCCACCTATGGAACTAAGGATTACTCCCTTTTAAAATACTCATTAACATCTTTCATTTGATACCCATATCGTACAAACGCATTCTAGAGTCAACCCTGATCCACCCTTTATGGCTATATCCCTAAATGGCGTCCACCTATAGAACTATGGCCCACTCCCTCATAAAATACACTGTAATACCTTTCATTTGATACACATGTCATACAAACACATTCCAGGGTTACCTCGGTTCATTTTCCTACATGGTTATTTTCCCTTATGTTGTCACCATAGCTCTCAACTGAGTATGTAATGTTCGGTTACACCCGAACTTAACCTTCTTTACTTGTTCCATTGTATAGTTATAAGTTTTCGCCACTGCAGCTCTATTAATGCTATTTGACTTTTAGAATAACTATACTTCTCTTTTTCAAAGTAAGAAAATACATCTGGCTTTGAAATTTTCAACGAATTTTCAGCAGAAAAGAATTAATCTTTTGTAGAGATCTCATATTATTAGGTATAAGTTGTTCACAGGAACTATTGAAATTATTTTATTTAGAAATTTTAAAAATATTCGGAGTAAAAAAGGCTAGAAAAAAGTCACGAAGCTAAACTAAAATTTCGAGGCTAAAGGCAAAAAAAAGGCGTAAATCTAGCCTCGAAAAGGCTAACCTGGCAACACTGGATAGCACAATGGCTACTTCGTGAAAATCAACGAGAGCTCTTTTAGTTTGATTTCGATGGTCGCACGGTGTAAGGAAGTGTCGCACGCGCGCTTAAAACAGAGTACCAAAGAGTGCGCGTGACATTGCGTTCACCGTTCAAGCATTGAAATCAAACTAAATAAATAATTGATTTTGCTTTCGTGCTCGCTACGCGTTCGTGTTTACTAACACATTCTCAATTTGGTAACCTGCCCACCGCTGATTATGATAGAGATCCAATATTATGTATTTGGCCTGTTGCTAACAACGAACCTTTACGAACCTTTTCGAATCTTTTCGAACCTTTTCGAGCCTTTTCGGATCTTTTTTGACAAATATCCGTTACGGTTTTTTTGATTTAGTCATAGCGCAACGATATAAGTGGCAGCATGGAACAGCTGATTATACCCTTTCTTTATTTATTTGATACATCAACTTCCGGTGTCGTACGATTTTGACATTGGTCCATCGAATTTACAAAAACAAAGTACATGAAATTTTTATTTATGTTTGTAGGTATGTCACCATGCTGCCACCTTGTATCATTCCGCTATGGAGTTAGTCGCCAAGCCCGCGATAAAATCTATGCAATAGCTTAAAATTAAGCTTCAAAAATGATGTTATTTTATTATACTCAGCTGAGCAGAGCTCACAGAGTATATTAACTTTGTTCGCATAACGGTAATCCGTAACGGCATAAACTAATCGAGATAGATATAGACTTCTATATATCAAAATGATCTGGCGAAAAAGAAATTAATTTAGCCATATCCTTCCGTCCGTAACACGATAACTTGAGCAAATTTTGAGGTATCTTGATGAAATTTGGCATGTATGTTCCTGTGCACTCAGCTCAGATCGCATTTAAAATAAAAGAAATCGAAGTATAACCACTCCACTTTTTCTATATCGAAAATTTCGAAAAACCGAAAAAGTGCGATAAATCATTACCAAAGACCGATAAAGCGATGAAACTTGGTAGGTGGGTTTACCTTATGACGTAGAAGAGAAAATTAGTAAAATTTTGACAGTGGGCGTGGCACCGCCCACTTTTGAAGAAGGTAACTTGAAAGTTTTGCAAGCTGTAATTTGGCAGTCGTTGAAGATATCATGATGAAATTTGGCAAGAGCGTTACTCCTATTCCTATATATGAGCTAAATAAAAATTAGCAAAATCGGATAACGAACACGCCCACTTTTTAAAAAATTTTTTTTTAAGTCAAATTTTAACAAAAAATTTAATATCTTTACAGTATATAAGTAAATTATATCAACATTCAACTCCAGTAATAATATGGTGCAACAAAATACAAAAATAAAAGAAAATTTCAAAATGGGCGAGGCTCCGCCATTTCTAATTTAATTTGTCTAGAATACTTCTAATGCCATAAGTCGAACAAAAATTTACCAATCCTTGTGAAATTTGGTAGGGGCATAGACTCTGTGATGATAACTGTGAAAATGGGCGAAATCGGTTGAAGCCACGCCCAGTTTTTATACACAGTCGACCGTCTGTCCTTCCGTTCGGCCGTTAACATGATAACTTGAGTAACAATCGATATATCTTTACTAAACTTAGTTCACGTACTTATCTGAACTCACTTTATCTTGGTATAAAAAATAGCCGAAATCCGACTATGACCACGCCCAATTTTTCGATATCGAAAATTACGAAAAATGAAAAAAAAATGCCATAATTCTATACCAAATATGAAAAAAGGGATGAAACATTGTAATTGGATTGGTTTATTGACGCAAAATATAACTTAAGAAAAAACTTTGTAAAATGGGTGTGACACCTCCATATTAAGTTAAATAAAATGAAAAATGTCTGCAGGCGAGATCAAAAGCCCTTGGAATCTTGGCAGGAATACTGTTCGTAGTATTACATATATAAATAAATTAGCGCTACCCGACGATGATGTTCTGGGTCACCCTGGACAAAATTTGGTCAATATCTCGAAACTGGTTCACATATACAACTAAGGGCCACTCCTTAAGCCCTCATTGATACCTTTAAGTGATACCCATATCGTACAGGCACATTCTAGAGTCACCCCTGGTCCACCTTTATGGCGATTTCGCGAAATGGCGTCCACCTATAGAACTATGGCCCACTCCCTTTTAAAATACTCTTTAATACCTTCCATTTGATACCCATGTCATACAAATACATTATAGGGTTTCCCTAGGTTCATTTTGCCTACATGGTGATTTCCCTTTTTGTCCCCAAAGCTCTCAGCTGAGTATGTAATGTTCGGTACACCCAAACTTAGCCTTCCTTACTTGTAAATAATTCCAAATATTTGACAGTATGTTCACCGCTTTGGGTATAGCGGTGGGAAAAACGTTGATGAACGAGTTTGTGCCGTCATGACAGCCGTTATATACATATATCGCCCCGCCGCTATTTTACGTTACGGTGAACTTCACCGTCTTCTTAATTTCCACTTAATTACTTTTACATTGAAACCGCTTTCGAGGAAACCAAGCCTTAAGATGTGTTGAATTTATTCACCCCTAATCGGAGGGTGAACAATGCGAGATGTGCAAACATACATACAATACTGGCTACCTTTAAGTAGCGATTCCAAAAACCATGCTGTAAACATCGCGTCATCAGAGTGATCACATACTTACATACCAAACTTCAGAAAGCCCGCAGACAATAAATTCCACATGCGGTGCAGCACAGAAATCATCTTTCTCGTTCCGGACCTATGGAACATGAGCTGCGCTGAAATGTCAAGTAGGTTTTGTCAAAGGGCTCATTTGTTTAACTTTAAAAATGCAAATAACAACGAAGAAGTGGTAAATATTATCAAAAAGTTAAGCGGTTCTATAAATTAAATTTTTTATTGCATTCTATTGATGAGGACTTACTTCTAGATGTATTTGAATCCAACATTTCTACAATTCAATCAGTGGCGGATCTAGGATTTGGTACTGGGGGGGCTTGACATTTTTTCACTTTCAAATTTTGTTTTTGTTTTCCATGATGTGTTAAATAAATGTATACAGAATAAAAATGACATGACAAAACGAGGATTTTCAAAATTAAAAAAATTAAATAACTTACTAATAAAGTACAAGCAATATTTTCTGAAATGAAGTTCTTCTTTTATTCAGCACACTCGAGATAATGTATTACAACCATATAAAAATAGTCAAAGAAACCTTTCTTTCAAACCCACTTATTGCTGGTTCAATCTTCTATCGACCAATCCAAAGATTCGAGTCGTCGGGGCTTCGATTTACAGAAAAGATCGGTTATTTCTTCAACGTCCGTTTCTATTTCTTTGTAGACGTTCCCTAGTGCCAGACCAGTCAGTCGATTTTCAGACATGTTGACTCTCAAATAAGTCTTCAAGCGCTTTAGAACAGAAAAAGAACGCTCTGCGGACGCTGATGTCACGGAGATAGTCGCAAATATTTGCAACAGTGTCGTCACGTTTAGAAAAAATTAAGAAAAGTGAGCTGATTTAATGATTTTCGGATTATCAGTAGCTGTTTGGGTACTCTTGAATGGATCACTTTTGCAATGGTTATGCCACAATAAAATCTCATTTTTCAGCACTGTCTCATTGTGACTGGTGAGATCTTCTTTATAAACTTTAGCAGCAAGTACAATTTCTTCAATCGTTACTCCTGCAGAGTATGTTGGAATCAGTCCCTCCAGAGGCAGTATTTTCAAAAATTCACCTTTGAACCTTGACGTCAATGAAGAAATCATGTAGTCCAGGAAAGGGTAGTAAATTGTAGCTCTGTGATTCGGGTTTAGCCCCTAGCCCTTTTTTTGGGCCCTCTGTAAAATGTTTGCCTTTTTTGGCTCCAAATCTATTTGGGCAACCCGGATTGTGAAATTTGTAATGTGTGTATCAAATGACATCGAAATTTTATTTTATTTTTTTCGTTATGATGATGTGGCAGCTTGGCAATCAGCTGATAATAAAACATTAATCGATTATCAATTGTCATCACTTACACAACGTAGAAATAAAAAGGTAAGGAAATATTTGCATAAAACGCCACTAAAGAATTTTTTTATCAGATATTTAATAAAAAAGCAAGTGCCAGCAACAGCAGAAAACTTTGAAAATGAAGAAAGCGATGAAAGTGATGAAAGTCGTTTCGATGACAAGACGAGCCATATGTGCCGGCGTTAAGCTTTTTCTTATATTTGGCTGAACAAAGTAATTACTGCTTACTTAACGTATTTTTATTATAAAAAAATATAAATAGAATTATAACAAGTAAGGACGGGGCTGACAATATGCTGTTAACGAGTATGTTTTAACGAGTAGAATCCTCTATGCCATTTATTTCAACTTTCAGGGC
>JARSSU010003401.1:0-30770 GCA_029619165.1 Eurosta solidaginis | reverse complement strand
TGTCATTACAACTACACTTCAATCTTCCCTCTGCTTCACTTCTTTTCCGTTCCATCTCTCCAAATCTCTCTATCTTCGTCTAACTCTATCTCTATCTCCTTCCTTCATTTCTCTTCTTTTCTCTCATTTTAGATCTACTTGTTCTTCTCCATTCATTTTCCCAGTCCCAGACCCAACACAAGTCCCAATCCCAGTCCAAGTCTCAGTCCTAGTGCAGCCCCAGTCCCAGTCCCAGTCCGAGTCCCAGTCCGAGTCCCAGTCCCGAGTCCCAGTCCCAGTCCCAGTCCCAGTCCCAGTCCCAGTCCCAGTCCCAGTCCCAGTCCCAGTCCCAGTCCCAGTCCCAGTCCCAGTCCCAGTCCCAGTCCCAGTCCCAGTCCCAGTCCCAGTCCCAGTCCCTTGTCCCAGTCCCAGTCCCAGTCCTAGTCCCAGTCCCAGTCCCAGTCCCAGTCCCAGTCCCAGTCCCAGTCCCAGTCCCAGTCCCAGTCTCAGGCCCAGTCCTATTCACAGTCACAGTCACAGTCCCAGTTCCAGTAACAGTCCCAGTCGAGTCCCCATCCCAGTCCAAGTCCCAGTCCCAGTCCCAGTCCCATTCCCATTCCCATTCCCAGTCCCAGTCCAAGTCCAAGTCCCAGTCCCAGTCTCAATTCCACTCCCAGTCCCCGTCGCAGTCCCAGTCCTAGTCCAAGTCCCAGTCCCAGTGTCCGGAAAAAAAAGTGTCATCAATACTAATCTAGGCAAAGGGCTACCTATATGCCCAATTTCAGGCACGTCGAACCAAGAACAGAATTTGTTTGAAAAGATCGGTCCCTGCTCCTCTTCCCGGAAAAAAAAGTATCGTAAATACTAGTCTTTTTCAAAGGTTACTTATGTATCAAATTTCAGGCAAATCGAACGTGAAGAGAATTTGTACGAATAGAACGGTCCGTGGTCCACTTTCCGGAAAGAAACTTCACAGGAATTCTATCCTATCTTTCAGGTTGGATCAAACAGCACACCGTGTTCAAATTTGATTTAAATCGGTTAAGTAGCTTAGGAGTTCATCGCAGACAAACAACGTGACACGAAATTTATATATATTAAGACTAGTGAGCTCGACAGACTTTGTTCTGTGCCTATCTTTTTCTCTTCACTCTTCTTATTTTACTTAATATAACACTCTCTTCTTATTCTTGTCCATCCCCTATTCCATTTGTCCCTCTATCATTCCCAATTTCACTCCATAAGAGTTCATCGCAGACAAACAACGTGACACGAAATTTATATATATTGAGACTAGTGAACTCGACAGACTTTGTTCTGTCGGGTTGGCATACATTCAACAACTGAGCCTCTCTTTTTCTCTTCACTCTTCTTATTTTACTTAATATAACACTTTCTTCTTATTCTTGTCCATCCCCTGTTCCATTTGTCCCTCTATCATTCCCAATTTCACTCCATACCTGTCTCCACTCCCACACTCACTCCCACTCCCATTCCCGTTCTCAATCCCTCTCCTACTCCTACTCTCACTACCCACTCCCATTACTATCCCCGGTTCCACTCCCATTCGCGCTCCCGATCCCATTTAAATTCCACTCCATTATCCCATTCCCGTTTCTACTCCCACGCCCACTCTCATTTTAGTCCCACTCCCACTAGCACTTTCCTTTCATGCTGTTTATTTTTCCTTTTTGCCTTTTTTTAGACGAAGCTTAAGAGCATAAGGTTCAGAATAGTTTTTTGCAATTAATTCCTTGCCGAATCCGGGTCGATTGCCATCCAAATTGAGAACATTTTACGTAATTACATTCCATTATATTACATCCACAGTATACATATAAATAAGAAAATTATTGCAAGTAATGACACCCAAATGAAACGAATTGTGTACCGCAAAAAATAATTAAATTTGTAACATAAAACGTAACATATCATATGACACGTGTTTTCTAGAAAATTTTAATCTAAATATTTATGTAAACGCAGGCAAAACATATAAGCACAACTTTGTTTTAATGAGTTCATTGCAAAACAACGGCAGCAGTCGAGAAGCACGTTTCAATTTAATTTGCGAAAATTCAATAAAAATTTGGTAGGTGTAAGCGCACATCACACACACACACACACACACACACACACATGCCGTTTGTATGAACACGTATTTGTTGTATAATCTAATGACAGAATAAATATGCGGATGTCTGTTTATTTCAAGGTTCATTACATCTCTACAAGGTAAATTAATATTAGGTTGCTGAGGAAAGACCATAATGAGGAAATGGAGATAGACATTTATAAGGCATATAAAGTTACAACTAAGTATATATAATATTGTTAATTATATCCTTAAGCTCTAATAAAGGGGACATTAAGTACGCTCGTATATATATTTTTGGGTTAATACTGCTTACATTTTTGTTTATTTTCATTGATGTCTTTAAAAACCCCTCTTTAATCAAAGCTGATGTGATGATATGAAGATGTGATAAGATAGGCTGTACTGAGAAGTGATGTAATGTGTTTTTGATGCATGTATAATGCGTACTGTTGATTTAATGCTTATTTAATTTGTTATAATGATTGAATATTATGTAATCTGTTGTAATATTAAGTTTGTTGTATAAGAGGATGTGATCAGATATAACATGATGTTGTTTCAAATTACTTGAATTACACTGGTCAACAACATTTTTGTACATGGGTCGTTCGTATATTTTTTTTTATTGCTGTTGCACCCAGAAATAAGAATATGAACATAAAAAAGTTTTTGATTTGGCTTTGTTCGAAAAAAATGAGAAAAACGAAAAACATGAAAATTCATCAAAATTTGACATAGATTTGATTTATTCTAGTATAGTAAAAATCAATTTAAGATTTATTCTTATAAATTGAGTTTTAGAATACAGTTTAAATGTTTAAAAATGCCTTTTCCTGCTTTTCCTGCCATATTCGGTAACATTTTCTCTTATTAACGACCAAATATAGTCCCCCATCACCCTTTCCGTATACTGGCCTTGGTAGCGTTTCTCGAACTCCATTATATCTTGATGTAATCGCTCCCCGTGTTCTTCTGAATAAGCTCCCATATTATATTTTGGTTTATCCAGATGTGAATGTAACATGTGCATCTTTAGCGACATTCCACATCCGATGGCGGAAAAATTCGTAATCATGCCAGTTATCAGCTCATCATAATTTTCATCCCTATGATTTCCATGAAAGCCATGAGCTACTGCCTTAAAACTGTTCCACGCTAGTTTCTCCTCATTGCTAAGTAGGTCCGGGAAAATATCACAGTTCATAAATTTTTTATTTGAGGGCCAACAAAGACTCCAGCTTTAATTTTCGCCTCTGACAGCTTTGGAAAAAAAGTCTGCAAATATTTGAAAGCTTTAGACTCAATATTAAGAGCCTTCACAGATTGTTTAATAAGGCCCAATTTATTATGCAATGGCGGCATCAATATATTTTAAGGATCGACAATTGCTTCATGTTTAATATTAAATCTTCCCACTCCATACTCAGTACATTCAGGCAAATGTTTTTGGCGATAGTGGGCAGCATCATTTCTGGGATCATTTATGGGATACCATGAGCAAAGAAAACAGGAGTGTTTGGTATATCCACCTTGCATTCCAGTAAAAAAACAAACCATCTTGAAGTCTCCATTAACTTCCCACTTGTGTTCCGTATATTTGATTGCAGTTAATAGCATTTTAACACTGTCATAATTTTCTTTGAGATGTATGGAATATGCCAGTGGAATAGATGGAAATTTATTCCCATTGTGTAGTACAACTGCTTTGAGTCCATCTTCTTTACTGTAGAAACAAGAAAATTCTTCACGACGCTTTCTTTGCCGAGATATTCGAACATCAGAAGTAAGTAAATTTCGTTGTTTAAGCCGCGATGCTAATAACTCTGCTTTGTCTTTTGATAGATTTAAGATTCTTATTAAGGCATAGAGATCTTCAGAGTTGATGAGATGTGGTATTCCTTGTTCAAATTGAGGAACAAATTCGGAATGTACGGATGCAGATGAACTCGGTGTTTGAAAGCTGCTTTGAGGGAATAGTTGCTTTTCCAAAACATGTGGATCAGGTACAGGATTTTGTTCCGAATGTGGTACTGGAGCGGATGTCGACGGTAGTTCCGGATATATTGTTTTCCTTAAACGTTTCCCTTTCAGTGGTTTCACTACACAAAAATAGCAACCAGTGTGATGATTACTCGGTTCCCTCCAAATCCTCGGCACTGCGAACTTCATGGCTCTTTTCTCACCCTGGTACCAAACTATAATAAAACGTAAATCATTTCATAACAATTTCAGTTATTATGCAATTATATATATGTAGATATATGTATATATATATGAAACAGTTAGTACAATAAAAAAGAAAAAAATAAACTTACGCTCCAGAATGCTTCTGCAAGAATTACATGAAACATGTGGAGCCCATTTTTTGTCCTGGTTTTTAACAGGTAGACCGAAGTAGGTTAGGTAGGTCTCGCAAATCCTTGTGTTTTTAGTTAAATCAAACTTTTTTGTCTTCTTTTAATACATTCGCCACATATATAGCAAAACGAATTAGCCGCTCGTTTACAACTTCTCGAAGACATCATTCCTCTGTGATATGCAAAAATATAGTGTCGCCCACAACGAGTAACCCAAGAAACTGCAGCTTCTTAAAAAAATGTTACTTACAAAACCGCTATCAGGTAGCTGGCATGCTCTATTGCTAGGCCTGCCAATCCGTCAGTAAAAGTTTCGATGAGTTTCTTAATATGTACTTAACGAATTGCCAAATCTACCTAAAATCATGTGTATCTGGGACCTTTTATCTCCTTTTTACTGTTTTTCAGCCACATAAGATGAGTATGTTGTGCTTTAAGTAGATCTTTTTTCGATGCATCTCTGCATCAGGTAGCTACCCGCCGCCCTCTATCGACCGAAATAGCGCGAAAGGACCTACATTAGCCTAGCTAGCTATAACTTCTACAAAACCAAATATTTTTGATTCGTAAAAGCATTTTTTTTATAGAATTGAACATAGAATCCGAATATATAGGGCAAAACCCATGTACAAAAAAAATTTTTTTTTATTGATCTGTGTTATTGACTTAAGTATGATATAATGCAATGCGATGTGATATGGCGAGATCATGTGATGTTCTACAATGCGATGTAATATGGAAGGAATGGGTGAAATATGTTACTATAAGTTTATCAGAGAATGAATATTTTCTGAGAGAATTTCATATATTAATGCAAAATAAAAGGCATCTCGCGTTTTGTGTGATGCGATGTGATTTCTAAATGACATAATGAAAATGAAAATAAATATTTTGAGCTAATACAGGTGGGTATGAATTTGCTGAAGTATATAAATTAATAAGTTTTTAAGTTATCAGGCAGGTATTCATGCCATATGAGATTTGAGGTCTTTTGATATGATTATACATATATATTTGATCTGATTGTTATATAAAATTGAGATGATGTTATGAAAAGTCATTGCACAATATACATTTGTATAAACATAAGATGCTAGATTATTAATAAAGTTATGGCATATCACGATATATCACGCGCTTTACATCATAAAACGAGTAATTTGATGTAGCTAGATGTGATTCATAGAAGTAATGACATATGGTATGATACGCTGTAATGAAATGTTAATCTAACTGTTGAATACAAACTAAATATGATTGCGTGTCATGCATATGCCATATGCGATAATAATAAGAGGTGCCAAGTCCCGCTAATATCGTGTGATCAAACTGCTGGTGAACATAAGTTGTGCTCACTATAGACGTGATGTCAATATTCATTGATGATCAGTCAAGGTGTGATGTAAAACTGCTCAATATAAGGACGATATTTAGATAAGTGTGATGTGATGTGATATAGGAGATGACATGTTAGGTTAAGTTCAACTGGCCGGTCCGTGAGGACCTCACATATACGGAATAGGTCCATTGTGTTGAGATGGTATGTCTTATGACGACAGTTATTCCTTAATGTGATATTGTATATTGATTCAATTGAAGTTGGTGACTCAACCCACCTGCTGATGCCTATAGCGTACCCGGATTTGAATCTCTACTTACTAAAATCTTTTTATAGAGCCTCTATAACAGCAAATCGTTTTTAAATTTTCTTCATTTAAATATTTCTACAACTTCTATATTACTCCAAAGATCCTTCAAAAGCAAACAACCATCTTCAATAAAAATACTTCTTTTTAATTATTTTCCTCTTGATCACGTCCTTTTATTTGTGTTGAATTTTTTCAATGTTTGATTTTATTCTTTTGTACTCTATTGGACTGGTTTTCAGTTGATTTTATCTCTTATTTAGTTGTTGTGAACTACTTTTTACACATTTCTGCAATTGTGTACTTCACTGATTTGCCATCAGCTGCATCATGCAGTGGCATGCAGACTCGTGATGTAAAAAAACTGAGGAACCGTATGTAGAAGAATGAGTTCTTCAAATAACGGTTAGTTGTGCGTCTTACGCATCAGGTTTGACAAAGCGAAGCTCAATACGTAGCGAGTATAGATAGAGAAACGTTTTCAGAATTTTTTTTTATTAAATTTCGAGGAAAACGGTTTGAATCGATTATGATTTCCAATTTGAAAGTGAAGTTTACTATTTTAGTTTTGGTTGTGAAAGTGAAACGATTATAATTGGTTGCGTTGTCAGTGCTTACTTAAAAAATCTAGATGTAAGGATCTAGTAAGTTAACTGCACCAAAACTGTAGAAAGTTTAACTACTCGGGTATGCCTTTAAATAGACTAGTGCACTGCACTAGCGTATTCTATATGAGAGTCAGCTGCTGTTGCTCCTCAGGCACTAAAAGGAAGCAGCTGAAAGTCAAACTGTAAACTTGAGACCACGAATTGAAATTACGCGAATTCAACTAAGTTTAGACTTCTTAAAAAAAGAATTTTGACTTATGAAGTAGATATATGTACATATATGACATAGGAATAAATTTCCTTCGTATAGAAAAAAGTTAATAAAATCTAAGAGAATTTAGGTTTTGTTAAAGCGTTCATATAAATCTTCTAAACAAACTGAAGTGTATGAACAAAATATGTGATTACTTGCTTTGAGATAGAAAAGAGAAGAAAAGAAATGAAATCAAATGAAATGAAAAGAAATGAAAAGAAAAAGAAGAGAAGAGAAAAGAATAGAAAAGAAAAGAAAAGATAAGAAAAGAAAAGAAAAGAAAAGAAAAGAAGGGAAAAGAAAAGATAGCAAAGTTAAAGGAAAGAAAAGGAAAGGAAAAGAAATGAAAGGTTTGTTACAGGTGTGTTTTCGACAAGGTATAGACGAGTTATCGATTTGTTACCGAAGTTTATAAATTTGCTATTCATAACAAAGGCGATAGATGTGTTATCGATTTCTCATCCCTTATCGATTTGCTATCAAAACTGTGTTGATGATTTGTCTTAAGGCTATTTGTCTCGTTTTTATCGTGTATTGATTTGTTACCAAAAAGTTATCGGTTTGTTATAAAGAAGTTATGGGTTGTTTTAGAAGAGTTATCGACTTATTAGCGAAAAGTTTTCAATTTGATATCGGAAAGTTTTTGATTATTCATCGACAAGTTATCGGTTTTTTCACCGTTCATTTACTGAAAAAGCAACAATATACTATCAAAGATTTATCGATTCTTTATCGAAGATCTATGTATATATTACCGGAGTTTTCACAATTTGTTATTACTTTGTTATCGATTCTTTTAAACAAAAGCTATATATTTCTTATCGAAAAATTTTCGAAGTGATAGCAAGTTTTTATCGCAACATTATCGATTTGTGTCGAAAAGTTATAAATTTGTTATCAAAATTATTGGTTTGTTATCGAAAAGTCATCGATTTCTAACTGAAGTGCTACCGAATGTTTTTTCTTTATGAATTTCTGGCAACCTTACTGAATTTCTTTTGGCCTCAACTAATACGCTAAATTCATGCCAGGATTTTGCTTTTGTGAGATGCATACGGCTTTTTTATATTCTTCCAGTGAAATTCTTTACTCCTGAGTGTGGCTTCTTGAAGACGTTAAGATTTTTGTACTACCGTTTATGGAAAATCACTTGCTATTGGACAGTCAAGCTAAGTGAAAATTGTTTTAAAGACCTCGCTCGGTTTTCAGATTCTACAATCATTGATTTTTTGTCTTGTTCTGCACAGCCTATTGCCGTTTACTAATCTACAAGATGTTCCTTCTCGGTCTCCAAGCGCTGGATTTTTAACTTTAATAGCATATATAAAGAATGTTCACGTAATGATCCGATAAACTTTTTTTCGATGTTTCTTGGAACGTGACTGCAGATTTTGATTTCTTATCACGCCTAAATTCTCTGATTTGGAAAAGAGAGATGGGGCAGATTTGCTTTTGTTAAAAACGCTGACATTGTTTGATACTACAAAACCACGGGGGAAATCTCACTTCATTCATTTACCTAGCTGCTCTCCCCAACGCCGTTGCTTGTGCTCGCTTGTATTTTGGATACAAACTTTTATTTGTGTGTGTGTTCGCTCTTATTAGCGACTCAAAATATGTATGTGAAATATAGACTTGATCACATGCTATGTATTGCCTTGTCATGCAATGTTTTGCAAGTATAACAAATAACTGCAATGTGGTAAGTACTGAAATTAGATAGAAAGAAAGCGACAAAGCAGTTTTTAAAAGGATTCGAGCACTTGATTTACCGAATTCAGAAAAGGCTATTTCTTCTGGTATAAAGGCCTATAATCTTTGAGCATCAGACTTACGTCTCCAAGGTCCAAGGCAAATAGGCAAGTTATAAACATATCAGCAGAAACACGAGTTGTTTGTTCCACATTTTCATTTGCAGGTAAAATATTCAACATATTGTTGTTTCAAGTCATTATCGTTGAAAAACCGTCCTATAATCTTCTCGACTTTTTTTATAGCAAACTTAAATTGTTTTTCTTTTCAGCTTAAAATCTTAATACTCTCGCAAACCCGCAATACATAATAATAAGCAAAATACTAATTTTTTGAACCACAACAAAAAAAAACAAAAACAAAATAACACAACAAAAATTTGCCTAAAGGGCCCATTACTGATACTTAGCATAGACTTGACTTGGCTTGAGAACTGTCACTTTCAGTTCTGTTAAATGAACATTGCATGTTACTGATTACTCAAAACTTAGCAACACTTAACTTGACTTAGAAGTCTGTTGAATTTTGCTTTTCTATGTAAGTTCTAAGTGACGTTTACATTTTGAGATGCCATTTGTTTGTTTCCATTTCATTTTGACATTTTGTCATACAAATTGACATTTATTTAAAAATAAATTTCAACGCTGATTATGATGCCAGGTTGTATTCGCCAAGTGGAGTATAATCGTGGCTAAGTTGCCAAGTTTACGCCAAGTCAAGTCAAGTCTATGCTAGGTATCAGTAATGGGGGCTTAAACTTGCTGAACGTCAGCACTATTTGAAAAATTCGTTCATACAAGAAAGACACTAACAAGAATGCCTGTTACTAGACACCATTTCTACTTACTTACGCATTGTATGAATGTATGCATGAATGTAATTGCTTGTGTGTGTTCATATCTGCCTATGCAATCTTCTCTACATCCATATCGAAACTTCTTAACATGTGTCCTTATTTGAAATGCGTTTGCTTTAGCTGTCGCTTTTAATTAATTGTAAATTTTTTTTCATATAAATATGGGATATGAAATTTTGAATTCGAGCTCTGAACTTTTCCACTTAAAACAATGCGAAAGTTATACCAAAAGAAAAGTTGAAAGTGTGGTAGAAAATGCTGGCTTATGCTGTTTTTATACTCAGTTGAGCAGAGCTCACAGATTATATTAACTTTGATTGGATAACGGTTGGTTATTGCACAGGTACGAAGGAATCGAGATAGATATAGACTTACATATATCAAAATCATCAGTATCGAAAAAAAATTTGATTGAGCCATGCCCGTCCGTCCGTCCGTTAACACCATAACTTGAGAAAATTTTGAGGTATCTTGATGAATTTTGGTATGTAGGTTCCTGGGCACTCATCTCAGATCGCTATACGATATCGGACTATAACCACGCCCACTTTTTCGATATCGAAACCAAAGACGGATAAAGCGATGAAACTTGGTAGGTGAGTTGAACTTATGAACGCAGAATAGAAAATTAGAAAAATTTTGGATAATGGGCGTGGCAACGCCCACTTTTAAAACAAAGTAATTTGGAAGTTTTGCAAGCTGTAATTTGGCAGTCGTTGAAGATATCATGATGAAATTTGGCAGGAAAAATTAGCAAAATCGGAGAACACGCACGCCCACTTTAAAAAAATTTTTTTTTAAGTCAAATATAATTAAATTATGTCAACATTCAACTCTAGTAATGACATGGTGCAACAAAATACAAAAATAAAAGAAACCTTCAAAATGGGCGTGGCTCCGCCCTTTTTCATTTAATTTGTCTAGGATACTTTTAATGCCATAAGTCGAACAAAAAATTTACGAATCCTTGTGAAATTTGGTAGTGGCTTAGATTCTGGGACAATAACTGTTTTCTATGAAAAAGGGCGAAATCGGTGGAAGCCACGCCAAGTTTTTATACACAGTCGACCGTCTGTCCTTCCGCTCGGCCTTTAACAGGATAACTTGAGCAAAAATCGATATATCTTTACTAAACTCAGTTCACGTACTTATCTGAACTCACTTTGCATTGGTATAAGAAATGGCCGAAATCCGACTATGACCACGCCCCCTTTTTCGATATCGAAAATTACGAAAATGAAAAAATGCCATAATTCTATACCAAATACGAAAAAAGGGATGAAACGTGGTAATTGGATTGGTTTATTGATGCAAAATATAACTTTAGAAAAAACTTTGTAAAATGGGTGTGACACCTACCATATTAAGTAAAAGAAAATGAAAAAGTTCTGCAGGGCGAAATCAAAAGCCCTTGGAATCTTAGCAGGAATGCTGTTCGTGGTATTACATATATAAATAAATTAGCGGTACCCGACAGATGATTTTCTGGGTCACCCTGGTCCTCATTTTGGTCGATATCTCGAAAACGCCTTCACATATACAACTACCACCACTCCCTTTTAAAACCCTCATTAACCTTTCATTTGATACCCATATCGTACAAACAAATTCTAGAGTCAGCCCTGGTCCACCCTTATGGCGATATCTCGAAAAGGCGTCCACCTATAGAACTAAGCTACATGCCCTTTTAAAATACTCATTAACACCTTTCATTTGATACTCATATCGTACAAACAAATTCTAGAGTCACCCCTGGTCCACCTTTATGGCGGTATCCCTAAATAGCGTCCACCCATAGAACTATGGCCCCCTCCCTCTTAAAATACTCTTTAATACCTTCCATTAGATACACATGTCATACAAACACATTCCAGGGTTACCCTAGGTTCATTTTCCTTCATGGTGATTTTCCCTTATTTTGTCTCCATATCTCTCAAATGAGTATGTAATGTTCGGTTACACCCGAACTTAGCCTTCCTTACTTGTGAAATTATTTGTCACTTTACGACGCTATGGTTGAGTGCCATTTTGAATAGTTGTTTGAATTTCGGTATTGTTTTGCTTTCAATTGTGGCGTAGGTAGTTGATGTTGTTGTTGTAGCAGTCGCATCCAATAGGTGCGACCTATCACAAATTGTCATCAATGTCCTCTAACGGGAGTCCAAGGAAACTTGCTGTTTCAACAGGGATGGACCAAGGACGCTTCCCAAGGAAGCCGGTTCTATGTACCGGAGCGACTCGGGATTTTTCCGACCAAGGGCTGTCATTTCCGTGTAACCCCACTTAATTTGTTTACGTAGGTGATGGGGCGTATCAGTGACATTTTGCTTGACAACTTGGTCGAAAAAAAGCATACATATTATATGCTCAGCGGATGATAAGTGCGGCAAATAGTCCGTAGCAAATGAAAAGATGACTTCCTAGCTGATTGGCATGAATAAAAGTATAGTTCACATAGCCCGCAAATGTACCTGTAGTAATACGTAATACGGAAGGTAAGGTTTTAGTGGGTAACTCTTCCAGAGCGAAGGGTAGTCTTGCATTTGGAGAGTAGCGAGTGAGGCTAAAAATTAAGACATCCAAGGAGTTAATAAGCGCAATACAAAGCTTTATAGCTTCAGAGATTCCGCAACTCACTTTTCAGCGAGGGGAATCGATAATACAACCACAACACCGTTCAGAGCTTAAATCATTTCTCCTTGCATGAAATCAAAAAATAAATGAAACATTGAGAGACAATAAAAACTTTTGCCACGTAAAATCGCCGGGTTTGGTTGAAGTTTTAGTTATATGTTTGTATGTTTAAAGGTGTGTTCAATTTTACTAAGATTTTTAAGAATTAATGAGCTTTACACCGATAAATGATAATTGTTATTCAATACCAATAACAAAAAAAGTACGCCTAGTAGACTGGGTCGATTTATTAACCGATATCGCACCATCGATTTTTCGATAGGACTTGGGCTCAGGAAAAAAGTTCACTACGCATACCCAAAAGCATAATTTTCGACCCTGCGAAATTTCAATTTTTTGACTTTTTTCGACTTGATTTTTAAGGTTTTTTCATGCTCTACTAAAAAAATCATCATTTGATTGTAAAATGTTCATGTATACCCTGTCCGACCCAAAAATGTCGCTAAAAACGTTGGCGATAACAGTTTTTTGATATTTTTATTGTTTTTAGCTGACATTTTTGGGTGTACAGGGTATACAATGAACATGTTTTTTAGTAGGTCATGAAAAAACTCTTAAAAATTCAAAGTCGAAAAAGAGGTAAAAAAAATAGTGAAATTTCGCAGGCTCGAAAATTATTTTTTGGGTATGCGTAGTGGAACTTTTTTTCCTGAACCCATATCCTATCGAAAAATCGATGGGCGCGATATCGGTTAACTTTCGTCCATACAAATCGACCCACCCTAACGCCTAGTACAAATTAATATAGAGATAGAATTGTGCGAGAGCGTGAAAATGGGATAATACTGAAATAAGCCAAGAAAGCAAATACAACACAATAACCCAATGGGTAGGCGATTGCGATTTCAGCAGTTTGACCGCGGTTCGATCCCGGTGAAACCTGTTGAAATAAATAAAACATTACGAAATTGCGTGACAATGATGACGTGGCGGTTTCGAAATGGTACCATCGCAATATGCCAGTAAATGTTTCCTTCTTTTCAGTTTTTCCAATAAAACCAAAAAATAATAATTGAATATCAATTACCATTTCTCGGTGTTAAGCTCATTAATTCTTAAAAATCCCCAACTTTTGATTTTAGTCTTAGTGTTTCCGCTCAATATTTGGTTATGATTCTGAATAAGCTGCAGGTTTTGGTTGCCGTTTGACATCTGGTTTGGTTGCCAGTTTGGCTTCAGTTTATGTTTAAGTCTTAGTAGTCATTGCAATTTTGGTCTAAGTTCAGGTTAAGGCTTCAGCTTCAATTTCGATGTTTGATCAATATTCGGTTTCAACTGCGGTTTCGGTTTTTTGTGCGACTTAAATTTCAGAGACGAAATTGAAGTAATATTAATCAATCAGCAATAGAGATAAGTGCTTCTGTAATGTTTAAGACCTTTGGAATTTTCTGAATTTTAGGTGAGGTAAATATTATCAAATTCTTTACCATTAATTTATGTCTTTAAATTAAAATAATGCTAATAGCTGGCCCAGTGAAAGCTCTGATAGAATTTAGTTAGACTGCAAAATAGTTTTATGTGTCGAAAATAAATCAAATCGGATTTAAATAAAGCTTTCCCTTTTAAAACATACCACAATACATTTTAAAACATAGCACAATACAAATTTTCAAAATAATTTGTATTTTGTATCTATAACTTACTGCCGGCTCCCAGAGGCTTCCTAATTTCTTCGCAATGCCAAAACTAAGCGGCATTTTTCTGACCAACAACTCTTCTCGGAGCCGCCGTGGTGTGGTGGTAGCGTCCATACTCCTACTGTACCGAGATCCTGGGTTCAAGACCCGGTCAAAACTAACATCGAATACTTAGAAAAAAGTTGTTTCAATTTCTAAGCGCGATCGCGCCTCGGCAGTGATGATAAACACTCGAGTGTGAAAATTCATTTACCTTGCAGATGCCGTTTGAAGTCGGCATATAACATGTACATAGGTCCCGTCGCGTCAATTTTGTAGGAAAAGCTAAAAGAGCACGACGCAAATTTGAAGACGGCTCGGCTTAAAGTCTCTTCGAAGGTTATCGCGCCTTACATTTATTTAATTATTTATTTTATCACATGTAATAGGCATTTCCTTACTTTCTTATTAATTGGCGCTTAACCGTTTAAACGGTTGTGGCCGTCCAATAAGATGCGCCAGTCGTTCTCGCTCTGCCAACTGGCGCCAATTTATCACACTAAGGGAGTTTAAATCGTTTTCCACCTGGTCCTTCCAGCGGAGTGGGGGGCCGCCCTCTACCTCTGCTTCCATAGGCGTGTTCCGATATAAACACTTTCTTAGCCGGAGCGTCCGTCTTTCGTTCGCGTAACATGGCCAAGCCAGCGTAGCCGTGGATTTTTAATTCGCATTCTACTAATATCACTAAATTAAATGAGAATGTTCTAAGATATTCTAGAGTAACATAAATAAGCACAGTTCATGCATCCACATAGCTCACAGACAATTATCACACCATGTGAGGTCATTTGCAGTAATAAGGAAAACAAACCAGAATACGAAACAAAACTTACTTTATAAATAAGCAACTCAGAAATTAGTAATAATGAATGAATCACACTTTTGTCTTCGACCATAGCAAATCAGACAAAAAAGCGGCGCGCCGCTACTGCTAATGAAACTAATTTAACTTTAACGGCGGTGACTCTTTCTCTGCTCATTTGCGCAAAACAAAATATCAAACGATGTGATAAATGAACTGACTGGCTGTAGTGCAGCAAAAGCACATCCCAGCAAATATTGAAAAAGACATGCGAAATGTAGCCAGAAGATATCAGCGACTGTGTGCCGTTAGCTCAAGCAATGCAAATATTTGTTGGTATCCTACATTGGATATATACATATGAACGCAGTAAATGTGTGTTTTATATACATACTGCTATATTTATGGTTCGTCTGCGTGCCTCATTTGTGAACAATTGCTCTCTTTGAGTGGTGCGTCAATGAGGTATGCAACCGCTTTGCACTTGCCATATGTAGTGTTGAAGTTCATTAAAATTAGTGATGTCGACTTTATAGTCATGCATGACGCATATTTGTTTGTATGGCACAGAAGCATATAAAGAATACTTATGTGCATATATAAAACTATCTGCACATATACATACTTGTTAAGATCATGCGAAGTCAGCTTTCGGACAAATCAACACTCGCTGTCTGTATAGCTCAGATAATAATGAAGGTAGTTAGCAGCTCAAATTAAAAGATTATACAGTTGATCACTTAATCTTCTTCGTAACTTATTGCTGGCATTGAGAAAATGTGCAATAATCTCCCGGAATACTTGTAGACAGAACTTGTAGACCGTAACCTTCCTTCATTTTGATGTTTTGGTACTTTTTTACGCCATTTTTACCGTCTCGGGTTAACACTAAGTGCCACTTTATATGACAGATCACCGAATGATTTCTGCCAAATAAGCTGAGGATGGTGAAAACAGATAGGCCGAAGAGAGATACAGGCTAATTAGTTCGGCTTGATGGCGAAATGAAGAATCATTAGCCGCTTTTCTACACTAGCAGCTCATCTAAAGCCCATTTTCAACATCTTCAGTTAGTCACTCATCTATAAGTTATCGAAATTTTCGTTTTCTCCATGCTAACTGAAGTTTCTCGTCGCAGTTAAGCCCAAAGGAAAAGTGTAAACACAAGTCAGCTGTTTGGCTATTTTTCATGTATTAAATATAGAGTTTTGCGACTTGTTCTACAAACTCACGACTTATCCATCAACCTGTGTTGGTGAAAACGAAAATATCAATTGAAGCTGTTTGATAAATTCCTATTCTCCATGTAAAATCTAACTTAACTGGGGATGGTGAAAACGGGCGTAAATCGGCAAATTTTTTCATAAACTAGCTCGAACTGGTTATATCGAGACTCCGAAGAAAACGCATGGCGTGTCTGCTGTCTAACACGAGGGGATTGAAATGTCTCCATACTCCATTCAATGCAGGAGACAGCAGAGGGAGATACTTGTTCCTATTGTCCGTTGAACTGAGACTATAGACAGATCATGGCCCACCCTGCTGTTAAACTCATCAAGCAATCGTGACAACTTATGTATTATTATTGTTGTATCGATAAAGACACTCCCTTTTTGCGGACTGCTGTGTTTTTTGATGCTCCCGTGTCGGATATAGATCCGGTACGTTCCAAGCCCCACTAACTCATTCTGATTCAGAAAATAATCTAGAAATTATACCACACTACTCCCGATATGATCCTTGTGCGATCGTAATGAAAATTATACTGAAGTAGCCCCGTCGTAGTCACAAATTGATCCCGAAATATTTATAACAAAACGATAACGAAAATAATCCCGAAGTACTATGGAGATAGTTCCGAAATGTTGACTGAAATATTCTCGAATTGGAAAAAATCCCCACATTATCAAGAAACAGTTACGAAATCATGCCAAAATAGCTCCACATTCTGAAGGCAATCCCGATATGATCTACAGATAGTTCCGAAATGATCATAGTGGTGCCAATATGATCCTAAAAACAGACCCGAAACCATGCCGACAATCTGGAATTATTCTGAAATACTTACTACGAAATGCTGTCAAAAACAATCCCGAAAACCATGTCAAACGTATCCAAAGATAGCCCCAAAATTATCCGATAATCGTCCTCAAATGAACCAAAAACAGTCCCAAAGTTATACCGAAATTAGCGCAACAACAATCACAAAATTGTATCGAAAAAATTACTAAAATACTTACTAAATAATGCCGGTAACAGTCACAAAAATCATGTTAAAATTAACTCCGGAGCTCATCCCAAAATGATCCGGAGATCGTCCCAAAATGTTCGGTATCATTTATCATTAAACCCAAAACGATCCCGAAACTATCCCCGAAGCAAACGCAAAATAATACCGAAAAAATTACAAAGTAATTCGCTGATTGCATAGAAATCTATCTGAAATATTCCAAAAAATAATGACAAAACAGCTACGAAGCTATTGTGAACGTGCTGAAGTTGCACAGAGAGAGTATCTTGCGTAAATATTCTTTGCATGCTCCCAACAGTTTACGATCTGCAACTGAAATAAAAATGGATGAGATGTCAAAATCTTATTGCTCTCCACTATTTTTTAGTGACCTTGGCAGATTATTTACAGTATGTCACACACATGTTCTCTCTTTATCTTAATCAGTATTTAATTTCAATAATATCCATTAAGCATTTTCACTGACAACACTCACGCGCTTTTGCATAAACTCTCGTTTAATTGTCATTAAGGTCAGCAGTTCTAGAAAAAAAACATGCCATAAAATGTCTAGCCATAAAACCTTACTATGTTTTAATGCTAGCAAGCTCTTCTACATTAAAAAAAAAGAAAAGCTAATAACTGATTTAACATACAAACATATGTCATCAGCCATAAACCAAAACTAAAACGTGTCTCATATGCACATAGCTAAAATTGTCTCATTACAATATTGCACTAAAAGCCCCGCCACTTACATAAGCAGTTTTTCATATAGATGCGTTTAACTCAATCTTATGCACTATGAGTAGATTGCACGTCTTTTTATGGAGAACGGTAGATTGAGTGACACTGGCGCCATCTGACATGCAAAAGTAGCCAACCTGCAACTTTTGTTGCAAACAAAGCATAAGAAGAAGAATTTGACATTTGCTTTGGCTAAGGGTGCTGGCACACTTTGCAAGTGAAATTATTTTTCACACTCGTTTGTAACTTTTCCAACATTTTGCGCAATTAAAAACTGCAATATAACAAATGAATACGTCACAAAATATGTTAGCAAGTTTTTTTGTTGTATAGGGAGAGTGTTTATAATTTGTACGTGAATGGTTAAGGCGAAATAAACATCAATTGCTAAGTCTGAAGTTCCTTCATTTTTATAAACGCAACATCTTGGTTGATTGTGGCGATGTTACTGGAATGCATAAGCTTGTGTTAAACGCATCTATGTATATAAAAAAATTCATTGTGCCGCGGCCTTAAGCATAACAAACTTTTACAGCACCACCCTCGCCCGCCCACTGGTTATTTTAATCAGTCCAACATTTTTCTATGTATATACAGACATTTCATCAATCTTAATTAGCATTTGTCACGCTGCTTCACACACAAACACACAAATGTGGCAGCCACCCTGCAAAAAATCGTGCCATTAAGCCCTAAAGAGATTGGTCTCTGATTGATCTCTTTTGTCAACATTTGGGCATAATTTATCCCCTTCAGTCTCTTTCGGGTACAGTTGAGATTAGTCAGTCTGAAATCTTTGTAGCCCATTTAAGAAATATTAAAACGCCAACGAAAATAGAGTGTAAAATAAAAAAGATTACAGACTGATTTGAATCGAATTATTTAAGAAAAATGCGGAGGCAGCATACCTAACCCTAAATTACTAAGACTAGAACGACATACGACAGTTAGGGTTAAATTTCGGAGAATATTTTGTATTGCTTTTTGAAAATTGCGGGGCGAACAACTTACATCAAAATAGATTTGGTGGCTTGCGCAAACCCTTCGATGTGTTCCTGCCATGACAAAGTGTCTCTAGCCAAAAAGTCATCTGCCTTAGCGGATGCGTTCCGGAGTCCGCCCAAAAGCGTTAGGATGGTCAACCATTGAATTGAATTGAAAACAGCACATCACATATTAGAAGAGGAATGGGCTTAATCTTCCGATATATATCGCGAAAAAACATTAGTTTTATTATTTTGGAACGATATACAGGATTCATACTCAACAGTCAACGTGGCTGCTGCGGTTTAGCATATGTATATATTTCATGTTCTTGTAAATTTTTACAGAACTGTAGGGCTGTACTAATTTTTCCTATAGGAAAAACAAGTATTTTTGTGTTTATTAAAGATCATTTAATTATAAACACCATCCTCTACTACTCATAACTCAACGTACTTCCTTTTTATATAAAACTTATTTTTAATCTTGGAAGGACTTACAGCGCCTGGATATATTTTTTGCTTACATTTTACTTCTGAACTGAAAAGCGACTAGTCTTCATAGCGTCCCCATATGGGTACAAAGAGGGATTGGTCCTATGGATTTCTTTCGGTTAAAAATGTGTGCAATTAATCTCTTCATAGGACATGCTCAAACAAAAGTAAACAGTTCAACTCATACAAACTGGCTTTGGTCGCATACTCCTTTGCGACTCTTTCCGGATTCATCGTAAAACTAATCGCATTTGTTGCAGGGCAAGTCAAACATTTGATTAAGTGTTAGTGACCATTTATATTCGTAGCGCTTTTTTGTTTGTTGTTAATTAACTAATTTTGTACTTTGAATATGGTAACCGCTTAAACTTATAGTTTAAATGGAAAAAGTGAATAACTAAAACAACTCACAACAAATCATAGCTAGATAAGTTCAAGCCCTCAAAAGTATTTTAAATGTCAAAACGCTCATTTACTTCCTCCACTTTGCTGTCAATCAAAAGCACTCTTTTGGATGTTTGTATAGTATGCAGTTAGAGAAAACTATATTTTTCATTTCTATTTCTTTTCACCGTCTAAATGCTGGACAGTTGGTGTTATACTTTTGCCAATAACACCATTAGTTTCCCCTTTTAGTTAGCTTGCCCTTTTCCATTTAGCTTTGGCTGTAAATATTTCACATTTGCCATGACAGTGACTTTCAAATCACTGTCATGAGCTTACCTACTTAAGCATTCACAAATGTATGTATGTATGTAACTAGAAGAGAAAATGAAATGACTTCGGTGCCGATCAGAGATCTGCTTTCAGTACTAATAAAATTAGTGCACTTAGTCATGAGCCAAAAAATTGTGTCTAAATGTGTACTTAGTCAAGTACAAGACAAATACTATGAGTTATTAACACATAAAATAGAAAATACATACAGTGCTCCGTAACACATATGACTCAAACATATATGTCGATTGTTGAGTATAAACTGATGTTATAGTCGCTTTAATTTCGTGTGTAATACACTGTATACTTCGTTTATCATCGGTTTTACTTTGGCGCTGTGTTCAGTTTAGTCTCGTGTACATCGTTGTGTTGCTAGCGTCAGAAGACTGATATGACTTTATTCATTTATTGCACTATTAGTCTTACTTATTCCAATAGTGTTTTCGTATAACACAGTTGACTTTCTTGCTCAATAAGTCAATTGAGTACTGAACTGCTTTCGTGGCTTATGAGCGGTTGTTCATTTTACGATAGCAGGACTATGTAAATGTGTGTTAGTGGATATAAGTGCTTGATATTCTTTGTTTGCATACGCACTAATACTCATTTTATGGTTAGTCCACTAATAACTTAAAAAGATGAATAATTGCAGCTCACCGGTGCCGTTTACAACTGAACGACCTTAAGTTATTCTACTTTTGCTGAACAAATGTTGGCGTGGGAGGAGAAGCCTTAAAATATGTCACTCATATTTTAGTTTTGATTTGTTTATTTGATGACGAATGGGGAGAACAATTTAGCATAGCAGACATCACAAAATCCTGACAGTACACATTCCATACATATTTTATATATTTAAAGAACATCTACCGAAGCGTGAAAATTCAACCAATTTTTTAAAATAATATTATTTGATCGGTATTTGTTCAGATTTCATTTTGTCTTGTCGACATTATATACTCATACAGTGGGATTATGTAAGTCGAAGTGGTATTATACATCAATAATGAGACCTTTACATTCCGAACACGAGAAATAGTCCGACATTAAGTACATGGAAGTACCCAACGTCAATAATTGTTAATGCTTTTTTTTAACCTACTTTGATTGTTTTGAAATAACGTAGTTTCCTTAAAGCTATAGTAAAAAGGGCTTCCAGCACGTCCAAGTGACTACTTACAGACCAGTTTGATGCAACAAATCTGTCCTTAACCTACGGACAAGTACTACAACCAACAACAAAATTATTAAGAAGGACTAAATAGTTGGAGTCTCTATCTCCAAAGGCCTACCAAATGCGAATCCTCGAAGATATTTTTTTCCTGAAAAAATGTCACCCTCATGTTGCATTCTTCAAATGTTCTGAATATGTGTTTTCTTGTTCAGTGGGAAATATTTTATTCAACTTTTCAGAAAAGAAAACGTCAGCAGACTTGTTTTACCAAGAGGTAATCCCTGCCGAAGGCAAATTTTTCTAGGCCCTGTCGCCCCTCAGCAGTGTTTGGCAAGCTCTCCGAGTGTATTTCTGTCATGAAAAGCTCTCAGTGAAAACTCATCTGCCTTGCAGATGCCATTCGGAGTCGGCATAAATATATATACGCCTTTGAATTTATTTCTTTTAATACCTGACGGGGAGGCAGTGTGGATGGCCACGGATTATTGCGCTCCGACTGCTTATCCCGGACAAGGACTATTGGTTGCACATATATACTGACGGCTCCAAACTAGATAATAGGTGGTTAGCGGTGTCTTTGTACATAAACTAGGGTGGAATCTATCCTTTAGCCTACCCGATCATTTCAGCGTCTTTCAGGCGGAGTTGACCGCTATTAACGAGGCCGTCGAGCACATGAGAAATGCTGTTCACGATTATAACCAAAGTTGTATATACTCTGACAGCCAGGCTGCACTAAAAGCGCTTGGATTGGTCTCATGTAAGTCCAGGACAGTAGAGAAGTGCCGCAAATCTCTTAACGAGATCGCTGAGCAAACTATACTTAGTCTGGTATGGGTGCCTGACCACTCGGTTATACTGGGCAATCAGACGGCTGACGAACTTGAAAGAGGAGGCACATCCGTTCGGCTTTCATCGTCCTGGAAGGGATTGAGCATGCCGCTTGCTACCTGTAAGACTCACTTTGAAAGGGATTTTCCTTAGGCAAGCGGGTGTGAGATGGAGCAACCTGAATCCTGCTACCACACAACGCTCGTGTCGCCTTCATTGGATGCGAGACGCACGAGAAGTCTCCATCTTCTTGTAGGGGTGGACTTATCTCTGGTGGTTGGACTTATAACCGGCCACATAGCAATCGGGAGGCATGCCATAACGGCTGGGTGCTCCCTATAATATTTACAGCAGGAGCTGCAAAGACGACGAGCAAATAGAAACAGTCAGCTGTGCAGTTATCCTGCGCTTTAGCACAGAGCAAGAAATCTCTGGGATGTCCCCTCTTCTACGATCTTTGTGATCTGGCTAAGTTGAAACCTTGGAAATTCCCGACGTTTGCTGAATCGACCTGTTAGTTAGGGGAGAGATCCACGTGGTATTACAACGGAACTTTATGGGCTAAAGTGCACTGGTGCTCGCATCGGTGGCCACTCTAACCTAAGTTAACCTAATACCTGACGAAACCCTGTACTGACTACTTCCAAATTTTCAATTTTAGAACCTTGTATGCTAGAAAAAATAATTCGAAAATACTTATGTGCATGTATAACAATATTCCATAGTTTTCTAAGGTCGGTACTATCAAAAAAGCATCACGCTTTAGCAAATATGAAATATTATTAGCACGCGCTCAAATTTAATTTGTTTCAACTTCTACAAAACCCATATCGTATTGCACCAGCTTCGAGCGCTATTAGAAACAGAAATAAAAACCGGAAACGGATGCAATTTTAGTTCAGCGCTATTCATGTTACACTTTATTTCAATTGTTTACAATGCTCTTTGCTCTACGCTTTTTATTTATTTACTTTTGTTCGCATTTTTTTATCATTGTATAAGTGCTTTGTTTGTTTGTTGTGTGCATTTTAGCACCAAATTTCACAAAAGTAAACAAACATATTTTTATACAAATTTTCGCACGGATACACTAAAAATTGCAATATTTTTATTGACACAGCTCCTCGTGGAAATTTGGGTGGGGAGGGAGGGATGGTCTGAAGGTTTAATGTGGCCATATAAAGCGTTCCCGAGATGGTCGGCGCTAGCACTTTAATGGTGCTGTGTTACGGGAGCGTACCGAATCTGTATCCGGCAAAGGACCATCACATCGATAGCACTGCTCAAAGCATTCGGGAGTAAGCTTATCGCTACAACAACAACATACCTTATCGCCCGATATCGCTTCTATCGCCAGTAGCCAAGACACTTGACAGCAGAACGAAAATCGAAAACTGATGATGACACGACGCCGAAACCGGTTGTGTCTCAAAAGCAAATTTGACAAGGATGACGGAAAATCGTTCCAATATACATGACACTTGAAGCCATTCTGCTCCCTACTTCACTGCAAACTTGCGTCTTGCCAATCATCGGCATGGCTTTCGAAACTACATAGCACTATGAACGCGCTAAACGCCATCAACACGCAGATAAGTTGCGGATGGCATCAAAAACACCACCACAGAACAGTACGCGTAGCGCTAGACCTATCAAAAGCTTTGATACAGCCAACCAGGGCACCGGTACTGCAAGACTTGTAAGGGTCTCATTTCCTCCAAGTCTCCAAGATGGACTGCAATCTATCTGTCTGGTCGGCAAGCATCAGTGGAAATTCAGGAACATAACATCCAACCCAGAAGAATCAAACAAGAGGAGTACCAACAAATTCTTCGATAGGACGTTTTTTAATCAAGGTCCTATAGATAGCGTTTCTCTCTCCTCGCATTTTCTATTGTACTCGACCATGGGAGGTTTCTCTTAGATAATTTTGTTTCACAGATAAATGGTTTGCTCAATGTGGGAACACCCTACATGCAGCACACCCCCTTAGTTATGTTATCGTATACTCCGGAAGAGCATACAGTACCTAGTTTGAATTGGCCTGAATAAATACCTCACACAGGCTGAACGTGTCTACATAGTACCTAAAAGGAGCTTGAGGTCAAAGTGATGCTCATCTCCCTGAATAGTTTGCGTTATTATCTGCTATGCGTGGAATTTGGCACTGACAACTTGCGCGAACTTACTGACACTAACCAGTGAGGTTAAGGTGTTGTTTTGATTTTTATACTCAGCTGAGCAGAGCTCACAGGTATATTAATTTTGTTCGCATAACGGTGCCCCGTAACAGCATAAACTAATCGAGATAGATATAGACTTCTATATACCAAATGATCTGTGCGAAAAAGAAAGAATACTTGAGTAAGTTTTGAGGTATGTTAATGAAACTTGGTATGTAGTTTCTGGGCACTCATCTCAGATCGCTATTTAAAATGAACGAAATCGGACTATAACCACGCCTACTTTTTGGATATCGAAGATTTCGAAAAACCGAAAAAGTGCGATAATTCATTACCAAAGACGGATAAAGCGAGGAAACTTGGTAGGTGGGTTGACCTTATGACGCAGAATTGAAAATTAGTAAAATTTTGGGGAATGGGCGTGGCACCGCCAACTTTTAAAGAAGGTAATTTAATCGTTTTTCCAAGCTGTAATTTGGCAGTCGTTGAAGATATCATGATGAAATTGGGTAGACACGTTACTCTATTACTATATATATGCTAAATAAAAATTAGCGAAAATCGGATGACGAACACGCCCACTTTTAAACAATTTTTTTAGTATAAAGATAAATTTTAGTCAACATTCACTCTAGTAATGAGATCGTGACCAAAAAAATAAAAATAAAAGAAAACTTCAAAATGGGCGTGGCTCTGCCCATTTTTCATTTAATTTGTCTAGGATACTTTAATGCCATAAATCGAACAAAAATTTACCAATCCTAGTGAAATTTGGTAAGGGCAACTTCTATGACGAAAAGGGCGAAATCAAAAGCCCTTGGAATCATGGCAGGAATACTGTTCGTGGTATTACATACATAATAAATTAGCTGTACCCGACAGATGATGTTCTGGGTGATCCCGGGTCCACATTTTGGTCGATATCCTCGAAACGCCTTCACATATACAACTAGGACCACTCCCTTTTAAAACCCGCATTAATACCTTCCATTTGATACCCATGTCATACAAACACATTCCAGGGTTACGCTGGTCATTTTCCTACCTGGTGATTTTCCCTATTTGACAAAGGATGAAGGAAAATCGTTCCAAAAAACGTCACCCTTGGTCTGCATTTCGGACTCTTATCGGACTCACAATTAAGAGCGCTTCGAAATATTTCAGGGGTGATTATAAAAAGTGATAAAGAAAAGTGTTCATATTTAACCAAATTTCATATTTAAAAAATATTCAAATAAAACGAATTAATAGCTGAAGAAAGATAGCAAAGGCAAGTTTGCTCCACTTTTTGGTATTACCATTTGTATGTATCCATGAAAATACAATTTTGTCTCCAAGGCTCTTAGCGGAGTATGTAATGTTCGGTTGCACCCGAAACTTAGCCTTCCTTAGGTTGTACATCTGGTACACCCTATTATTTGGATATTACAAATGGATAAGATTATTGTTCAGCCCCATTCATGAAAGGTATGAAGTCTTCGGCACAGCGGAAGACAGTCCCGTCCTTACTTGTTTTGTTTTGCAAAACTGTCGATTAACTTTCATGCCCTACAATGCTCAAGTTGCTAATTTGAATTTTTAAATGCTTACATTGAAAACTTCTGTTACATTAAGTTTTAACTTGTTTTCGTTATCTGCATATATAATTAGAATTATTGTTGTTTGTTTGCAGCAAAAATTATTTAACCTAATTTATCATTACACTCGCAACTTTTTACACATTTTGCGACTTATTTACATACTTACTTAAGTAGGTCACACATAGAACAGTAAAAATAAATAGAATTAGAATGTCTCGATATTTACTTTTATTTTTATGATATTTTCGGATAAATTGGCGCAGTTTTTTTGGTAAAGAACTATCAAACACCCAATAGCAGTGTTCACTTCAATGGGGAATCTAGTTTCAGTTTTTGTCTAGATTCGCTTAATATATTTCGGCTTTCATTAACAGTTTTGGAGTAGTGACTGTTTCCGGGTTGGCTTCAGTTTCCAATTTTCTTATGTCTTTTTTCTGGTTTCGGTTTGGTTACAGGTTCGGTTATGGTGTCGATTCAGATTTCGGTTCCTGATTTCTTCCGTTCCGTCAATAGTTTGGTTGCGGCTTTCGTTCCGACTTTTCTTTCGATTTCGGTTACTGTTTCGGCACCTTCTTCTGTTGCCGTTTCGTCTTCCGTGCAGGTTGCGGTTAAAGCTTTAGTTTCGATTGCGGTTTCTCTTTTGGCTCTTGATTCTGTTTCGATTTCGTGCTTCGTTCCGGAGTTTGTTCCGGTTCATGTTTCATTTCAGCTCATGTTTCAGTTTCGTGTTCGTTCCGGTTGAACGACAGATGTTAGGTTTCATGTTTCATTCTGGTTTCATGTGCCGTCTTGGGTTCATGTTTCGTTTCAGATTCCGGTATGTTTTTCGTGCTTCGTTTCAATTTCATGTTTCATTTTGGTTTCATATGTCGTCTTAGCTTCATGTTTCGTTCCAGGTTCAGATATCTCTTTCTTGTTTCGTTCCGTTTTCATGTTTCAATTTCGTGTTCCTTTTGGCTTTATGATTCTTTTCGGTTTTCATGATTCGTTTCTGATTCATGTTTAGTTCTGTATTTACGTTTCAGTCCGGTTTCATGTTTCGTTCCGGTTTCATGTTTCATTCCGGCTTTATATATCGCCGCGGTTCATGTTTCGTTCCAGGTGCAGGTATATGTTTCTTGTTTCGTTCCGGTTTCCATGTTTCAATTTCTTGTTTCGTTTTGGCTTTATGATTCGTTTCGGTTTCATGATTCGTTCAGCTTCATGTTTCGTTCTGGATTTATGTTTCAGTCTGGTTTTAAGTGCGGTACCGGTTTCATGTTTCGTTCCAGACTTAGGTCTCAGTCTCATGTTTTGTTTCGGGGTCACGGTCGTTCCGATTTCATGTTTAGTTCCAACTTCATTTTATAGTTTCGTGCTTAATATCTTATAAATAGCGCTGGCCACTTGATATGGCTTTAGTGGCATGCTTTGGTGAATACACTGCAATACAAGTTTCATGACTGTTACTTAATAAATTCACCAATTCATATACGAATGCATATTTTCGTATGTGTTTAGCTCATAACGCCCATCAGTAATGCAGGCCAGCCAGGGAAATCGGGAGCAACCAAATTGTTGTTTTTTCGAATAGTTATGAGTGCTGCCACAGAACATGCTTTTACTTTTTTGTTTACGAAAAAGTATCACGTTCAAATTCTTAAAATTTCATTACACATTTGAATATTTTGGTTTTGTGTTCTTTTTTGTTCAAGATATTTTTTGGAGACTTTCATCCCTCTCTTACTTGTCCATCATGACTCCCAAGTCAGCAAATAATTTACGTAAGAGGCTGCTGGCAAAGATCTCCGAGAGAGGCACATGAGCTTACATTTATTGATGTTCAGCGGCATTGAATTCGCGTTGCACCAATCAACTAAGCAGTTTAATCCGCTTGAAGCAATGGACGTTCTCAATAGACGCATAGGACCTAAAAAGTTTACATCATCAGCATACATTAAAATTTTGGAATATTTTATTATGGCACAGAGATCATTAATAAATAGCAAGAACAAAATTGGACCAAGATGACTGCCCTCTGGGACGCCAGAGGGAGCATTAATGACATCTGAAAGAGTATTTTTAAAAATTACTTGTTGCGTTCTACCGCAGAGATACGAATATATCCACCTGGGTGAGACCAGGTTGGAAGCCCAGTCGATCCAGCTTGTGGATAAGCAATGAATGGGAACCTTTGCCAAATGTTTTACTGAAATCAGTGTAACTAACATCGGTGTGAAAATTTTTCTCTAAATCCATTAGCAACATGAGTTTTGAATTCAAGTAGGTGTGGTAATGGTAGATTTGCCTTTACAGAATCCATGTTGAGATAGTCTGCAATCAATGCAGAAATGGAAAATGTTAGCTGATTGGTACCAATGGCTTCAAATACCTTTGAGGATATGCTGACAATTTTGCAATTTTTGGCCTATATCGCGCAGACCCTAGTCACAATAGGTATGAATGTTACCCTGATACTAAAGCACTCATCAACAGCTTTCATTTGAGTATCCATATTGTATAAACACTATCTATATCTCGAGACCGAGTTGTGTTGATAGTTGGAGATTTGTTAAGCTTTGAGATCTAAAACCTGTTCGTTACAGAATAAAAATCATCAGCTGAGTATTATATACATAACAGTTGGAAATAATACATATACTCACTTTGTTAAATAAGTGAACATTTATATAATTTTTTTTTATTTTGTTAAATGTTAAGATAGCATAGGACAGTAAATGAAAAGTAATAATCCAAAATAAATTACAATATTTCATTTTATTTCGTGAAAATACTGTGGAAAGGAATCTTACATTTGGAGCCCACGTTAGAGAACCACAAGTTGTTAACTAAATCGTATGACAGAACATACTATTTCAACCTTATTGAAAAAGTTAAATCAACACTTAATTTTAAAAAGATAAGAAAAATTGAAAATTGGTTTAAGTATAAATTAAATTTTTTGTATACATACTATCCCAAATTTTATAAGATAAATTTTTCTCGCACCAAAGTTCACTTTCTCATGGAACCTCCCTTCAGTATTTTATTCCAAAACGCCCTATAATTAATTTAAATTCAATATATTTTGCCGTGAGCTGAGGCGTTTTATGAATAATCTATCTCAGCCGAGTTAGAGTAATAATTCACAATTATGCCCAACCGCCTTCCAGATGTTATCCATCCTGTTATAGAACTCAGAACGTCTGTATCAGCTACATTTGCATAAAGTTTCTTCGTATATTTGGCGCCCTCCCCCTTCAATTCCGTATCTATTACCACCGCACAAAGTCGTCCTTTCGCGAACGCCGGGTCCTCCAGGAAATCCAAAAAAACTTCAACAGTTGCCTTCAGCGCAATACATCTTTTTTTGTTGGGGGTAATCTCCACATTCCTTGGTTTTACTATATTTACGTAATGTGTAAAACAACTTCGGGTTGTTCCATGTCCATTCCATTGATCAATTCGCATCTGTTCGCCCAGCGAAAGTGGACTTGTGGCAAAGTGGTATTGGTATCACTCCATCTTCTTTAACAAAGGGGTATAGTCAGATTAAGTCCAACTATATCCATATCGCCTCTGCAATTATTTATATACAATACGTCCTTCACTTTGCGTATTTTTTCCGCTGGAATCTTCTGTATTAGGTACAAACGTTGAGTGAATCTTTATCACATTTCTTCAGGCATTTCGCAGCTGTGATCACTATTTGCATAGAGACTAACGAGCACTGCATAAAGTTCCCGCGGTTCTCATTATTGCGTTCTAATGCTACCAAATACACGCATATCGCCAGGTGTTGCGAATTTATACGGGTGAAAAGATAGCTTAGCAGGATAATCAGGATTCCGATGCGATTGTGCAAACTCATTTTTTTTCTTGACTTTTACCGCTACTTGTGAAGTATAAAGAAGTTTAAAGTAACTAAAGCAAGAAACGTTTTGTGGGTGATATTTATACACAGTGGCGAAGCTTGATGAAATTTCGAGTGCTAGTGCACGGTTAGAAATCTGAGCCTAAATTTTTAACCATTAATCGGTTTAAACACTTTTTGAAACATTTTGCTACTAAATTGGAGACACCCACAATTCACTATTTTCTTTTTTAATTTCATTCGATTTCAAAACTTGATTTAAAACTTGATAATATAATAATATAATTTAATCAGTTTAAAAATATTAAAATTGTTTTAAAACAAAACCAAAAAAGTTTCACAAAAAGTCCAAATATACAAACTTACAGTCACTTCTGCGTTTGAAACAAAAGCAAAAGATTTCAAAAATCTAAAAATAGAAACGTATGATTTTAAAACTTATCCTAAGAGTTTAAATTTGGTGCTGAAAATTCAAAAATAACAAATTTCATTTGAGAAAAGTGCTGCAAATTATCGAATCTTTTTCAAAAAATTTCGATATACATACAAGGTCTTATGAAATAGTTTCTTACACAGTAGGTAGAGCGACGCTTTAGGAAAAATCTCTGGTTCAAAACTGGTGCATTTCTAGTAAATTCTGAACCTCTACTAGTTCGCCCTCTATATCATTTACATGCTTCCAACTGGCGAATTTAACATGGCGATATCCTAGTTTGTTTTAGTAGCATTAAGTTTTCTTTAGTTCCGATAGTTAGATATATATTTCCAATTTGGAACTACTGGGTTTATTGGAACTATTTCGGTAGTTCCAAACTAGTGTTAAAATGACAGCTTACTAGTTTTCTTGGTACTATTTCGTTGGTTCCGAACCGAGGAGAAATTCTAAGTGCTGCTTCTAAAACGATATTAGAGCATTTATCGACATCTCCAGCCAGTGGTAAAGTTTTGGAAAAGAAATCATACTCATAGTCGAAGTCACTTAAAGCTGGTAGCAGTTTTTTGTAGCTAACATATTTCTCAAATTAAATATGAAAAATAACAGCCCAAGCTGTCGATTTTATAACTGGGTAAAATCTTGTTAGTACCGAACTTTTACTTGTTTGGCAATTTAGGTCTAGTTCCGAACCAGGAATGTATATCACTAGTTACTGACTGAAAGAATTTCAGGGAACTATTTTTCTTAACCCTAAGTGTAGACTTCTCCAGTTACAAATTGAAACCCTGTTCTATGCACTCGTCTTCAGGAAGACCGTTAT